>JARFJB010002108.1:4349600-4454600 GCA_036346205.1 Vesta saturnalis | reverse complement strand
TCTCTACCTGTCTTCTTTCTCTACTTTCACTTTGTTTGCTTTGTTTTTCATTTCCATTTCTTTTACTCATTTTTCCGTTGCCCAACCGTTTCGTCATCCTCCTTTCCCCTTTCTCCCTCGCCTCTTCTTTTGGTTTTTTGACCTTTGTATGTCTCTTCTCTCCCACCCTTTCTCTTCATAGCTCCTTCGTTCTCTCGTTCCATACTCCGTCTATCTCCATTTTTCTGTATCCTACACATACTTTTTTCCCTCCGCTCTTCTTTCCGTCGCTCTGTTCCGTATTTCTTTTTGTACTTCCCTTTCTTCCCTTGTTAGCTCGTAATCTATGTAAATTCATGTGTTCCTCAGTTGTCTCTTCTCCATCATAATCTTATGCTTCTCCTCCCAGGTCTCTATCTCCGCCACCACCATCTGATTTTCCCTCTCCCTGTTTATCACCATCACCTTCCTAACTTCGGCTCTTGCATTTAGTTTCTTTTCCATTGTCGCTCTTAATTCTTTATGCGGTTCCTTGCCTCTCCACCCCTTTATTGCACTGTTATTATTCATTTTTCTTCTCTCCTCTTCGTCTGCTTTTGTTTCTAATTTGTCTATTCTTTCTAACAATTCTTGTTTTCCCCCTTCCTTTCCTGTTCTCTTTCTTCCATTTGTTCTTTCATTTCTTTCATGTCTTTCCTTATTCCCTTCATATTTTCTTCCATCGGCTTCCTCAACTCACAAATTAATTCCTTTATTTCTCCCATTTCTTTCTCTTCCTCCCTGTATTCACTTTGCACTATTACGCTGCTGCCACCTATATTCTCCTCTGCCCTTTTTATATCTGGAGATCTATTACCTTCTAAACACTCCTTGCCTTTCCGCTTCCTCTTCTTCCTTCTCCCTTTTATTCATACCTCCCTGTCTTGCCTTTCTGTCATTTTTCTTCCCCAATGCACGAATTCAGTTTAATGATTTAAAAATATATATATTTGCCTAATATTAAAATATTCCATTTATACTAAATAAATTCGTATTAAATTACACCATTTACAACGGAAAATGTTATGTCAAAGGACACCCGCGTATCGTTTAGTCGTTTTTCATTCTTATCTTATGTTTGTAAAAATTATTGCATACTAATTTTTAAAAGTTATTTGACATAATCAAGTGTCTCACTTAAATTTAATTCACTAAATAACTTATTTGCCCGATTTTTGTCAGATGTTGCGTGTGTATTATAAATAAAATAGTTTTCTAAATTATGTAACAAGATATTGGTAATATCGTCACTAACAATTTCCGTATTTACATTAAGTATTTGAACGTATGGAGCACTTGAGGAAATAACACCTGAACCAATAAACACTCCCGGGTCCAATTCTTGTTTTTCAATAACTTTATCCGATTTATCATTCCAAAACAATGAATCGATTCTTTTCAGAATTTCACATCTTGGAGGTATGATAATTTTTGATTTACAAATTTTGCATAAATTGGAATTTCTATTGAATTTTCACCCATTTTTAGTTTCCATTCAATATAATCAATAGAACATGCAATTTTTTTAGAAAATCCTACCAAGAATTCCATCGCTTGCTAGAGGAAATGATGAACTGACAGTGTGTAATTTGTGATAAATTTAAATTTCATTTTCAAACATTACATTTGTATATGTTGTTCCAATGGACTGAATTGCGTGTTAACTTATACCTCGAATATTACTTGCGTTTCCAAAATTTACAATTTGTTCTGGATTCACGTGTATTCGTTTAATCAATGAAATGTCTGCTCCCGAATCAACTATGAAGGTTAAATCTCTATCACCAGTCATCTGCATTTTACAATTATAAAGTTACTTATTGCTAAGTCCAAGTTGAAACATCTTAATTCCTGCCTCCCAGTGGACCAGTTTGAGAGGGTTCTGGCAGTTTTCCGTTAGCTAAGGATCTTGAGTTTGTTAATCCTGGATGTTGTAGACATTACACTGCCCAGAACCTTGATTTGGTCGTGATTAATTAGAATATCCTTGATTCCACCTTCCACGTTGTTGTCGATAATGACGTGATCAAAAAGAGTTATTATTATTATACTTATGGTTATGATAGTTATTATCCTTGTAACGTTAATTGGTGTTTCGAAATCCAATTTCCACGGTTGAAACTGTTTGGTGTATAGTTTGGACCTCGAAAACTGTTTTGATTAGAAAATGTTCTTCTGTTTGACATGCTGAAAACGTTAGCTGTTGATTTTTCAATAAATTTTAACAATCAGTCACGTGTAGTCATGTGCGAAACCTTAGCGAATTTGAGGCTCACATGACGTTCACACAAAGTTGACTGTGATTGTTCATTGTGTGTATAAAAATTATAATACATCGTAACTAGGGAAGTACACACAGGTTAAGTTTAAATCAATTGTGACTTTCCTCGATAGCTCAGATGATCTTCCATCTGAGCTATCGAGGAGGTCAAAATACAATATTATATATATATATATATATATATATATATATATATATATATATATATATATTTAGATGATTAAAAGTTAGGCATAATAAAGGGGCTAGAGTTCATTGTGTTTGAATTTCTCTATAGTAGGCAAGTTAGATAAATTTGTGGAAGTATACAGCTCGATTTCAATGAAAAAATAGTTACGAGTGCAAAATTATGGTTTTGATGTGACAAAACAGGCTTTGTGGGGTTTGCGCAAGGTTGTTATTTTCATAAAAGTATTGAGCTATACCAGTAGCATGTGAGAAAGGTCAACATGATTAATATTAATGGGCACGATTTGTTTCGTGTAACATATTTATGTAATTTCGCATTTTGTTCAATGAGTTGTAGCATTTTGAACACATATCAGATATTGATCACTTGTACGATAATTATAATATGTAGAATGTATAGTATTAGGTACAATGCATAAACTATTTGAAATATGAAAGAAGGGGTATGGTACGAACGTAATATATTTGTAATTCAAAGACAAAGTATATAAAACGTGCATAAGAAGTGATAGTGACTTAAAAACATAATTAAGTACATGAACAACAATTGTGCAGTGTGATATTTAATATAAAATTGCAAATTTTATACAAAAATTGACAAAATAGTTAAACAATGTGAAAATGTGAAATGACAAAATTAAGAACTATGGAGTACAAGTGAACAGTATTGGTGTTAGAGGCAGATATAAGAACACATTTTATGAACATTTCAAGTGTTATAGACAGTTATTATACAAATTAAAAGTAAATTTATATTAAGTTAGGTTAAGTATTATTTGTAAGAATTTCACAAGATTATAGTATTTATAGGGTAAGATAAGCTTAAAATAAATTATAAAAACATTTAATAGTAGGTCTCCCTCATTTCAACAAAGAATTTAACTATAAATATGTAATATAAACATAAAATTAGAAAAGTTAGGTTAACTACCTAAATTCTAGATGTGAAGGTGGAAATTTTGTAAAATTTAAATGAAATGGGTTGAAATCAATGTATTCTGATACGGTTTTTTATGTGGAATTTGAATACGTAATTGGTTTAGTTGTAGGATGTAAGATTTTTTTGATATTAGTAAATTTAGATTATAAATTCTCGAATGAAATTTATCGAAGCAAAATAGGGCTGTGATATGTCTTTTTATGCGGAATTTTGCCCTGATTCCAAATCTGTAATTAAAAATCAAATTCGAATTGTATTAAAGAAGATATAGCATAATTTATGTTTTGGTTAAGTTTACAATTTTGTTTAGACCAATCAGAAGCCAAAATCGTTTGTGTGTAACGTAGAAAAAAAATTGAAAATTTGGTATCTAGGAGAAATGTATAAAAGGAATTGCTCCTGATTTCTCAATCTCTTGCTTTTTGAAATTTTATTGACTAACAACTCATAGTGTTAGTATTATTTGTGTTAACATGTAAGTAACAGTTTTCGTAAACATTATTGGATTTGAAACGCGATCGACGTAGAGTTGAGATATCAGGAACAATCATTTTAACCTATAACTAATGTTAAAAATAAGGTTACTGATCACAATTGTTCGATAACATTGTAATTGTTTCGTTTTTCAAGATCGTGTGTAAACATCGGGTGATGTGCAATTTTCTTGTATGTTAATAAATTTCTTCAATTATTTTGAATTCGATGGAAGGAAGTCTACGTCCAATGTTTAATGTGGACCAACCCGACATGAACATTATTTGGAATTTGCAGCAACACATTTGAGTGTATTTCTCTATCATAACCCTATTGCATTGATTATTTTTTTTGATGTCCTGTATTTATTTTTTTTGTAAATAATGTATAAATGTTTGTACGAATTCACGTGTCAATATCTGAAAAGTAAATGATTCAGTGTTGTATTAAAATTAATAACTTTACCTCAAACAAAATTGAAATTGTGCTCAATAATTTAGATCAATTGCAGTATTAAGCACGCAACGCATGCGTAGTTTGTGCAGATCTCAACAAAGTTGGTTTCACATTGTAACTGTTTATTATAAGATACAATTTACATGAATATTCCCAGATTTAATTTATATTGCCAACAATCAACTGAACCCTATCCCCGTTGAGTTAAATCTTGACTTTAGTCCGGAACAATTTATATTTTAATATTTATAATAATTATTCATTTTCACGTTAAGGCCATTACAATATATATATATATATATATATATATATATATATATATATATATATATATATATATATAGTAAAATAAACGTGTAGGCAACCAATGAAATAAAGAAAGTTAATAACTCACCTTGATCTGGAACCGTATCCTATTTTGACTGATTAACACTGCACTTAACACTTCCCACTAATCTGTCTTACATAATTTTCAATGATACACTTTTTAATGCTCCATGTAAATTTGATTTTCATTTAATAACATTTACTTTTATAACTGTTGAGTTTGTATTTACTATTATCTTATTTTAAACCTTATTCAGTAACATTTAATGATTTCCTTGTGTATCTTCTTGCTGACATATTTACTATATCGTTTTATTATGTACAACATTATAAAAACTATGATTAAAACTATAACAATAATTATACCAAGTTCTTTCGACGTGAACACTTTACCATCTTGATGTTGATTAACACTATTCGTCAATCCACCGCTGTTTCCGACTTGAATAACAAAACTTTCTCTTTCTCTTCTTCAGATATATTTTTCCCATTTTTAACACATTTAACACTTCGTTATATTATAATAAAATAAGATACGTCAATAAAAATTTAAAAAAATTACTTATTTCCTTTATGCGATCTAATTAATTATTCTGCACTTGCACCATTCTTCCCAATTATAGCTACATATACCACCATGTCCATGTCGGTTTCACGGGTAGCGTCGCAGGATTAGTGCAAATGGTAAGGCTCGCCATGTTGTGCAACCCTGGTCCTGTGTGGTTGTACTTAGAAGGTCGATGGTCAATGAGGTACATATTCTTAAAGCACTATCTTTATTTGCTTAACACTTACATTATTAATTTACGACTTGATTGATTTTAACATTCATTAACGCTTGATATCTAAACATCGTCGTCTAGATGTCAATAATATGTCATCTTACATACTATACTACATTCTTTTTGTTCTAACTAGCTATAATCCTTTTATAACTTTAAATGTGTGTAACCTACTTATTTTGCTAACCAAAGGTTGCTTACTCGCATTTACCTTTGTTTAGGTAACGTAACTAGATGACACCATTTATTCAGCTTTATGTACACATTCAGTTGATTATATGTTTAATAAATACTGCTTCATAAGAGGATTGCAATATATAACTATTACAATATTTAATTCTAATAAGGGGTACATTAATAGCAAAGAATACACAGTATTTGCAGAATGCGCCTTCTTGTTTAGCGGAATAACAGAGCCAGTTAAACTCTGTCAACCACTTTTGTTGAAACCACAGTTTCAGTTTTTTTATTTTTAAACTTATCAATTAAGGGAACGTGTATGATGGTGGTGGAACCCAGAGCGATTTTATTGCATTTACTTTTTCTGGAAAGGATTTGTTTAGAAAATTTCCAATATCTTTTTGATTCTGTAAATGTTGGTTCTGGATGGCACTGATGGCCGTATTGTTAGTATTACTACTGTGACTGACTTTTTCATCTTTATTAGATTCGTCTGCCTCTACAGTACCGGTAAATGAGCTTGATGTTGTAGTGTCCCAAGCTAACCTATCTTTAAGAGTGTAATTTGAAATTACTCTCAATAATTAAAAGACTATAAAATCTTTAAGGGCGTAATATTTAACTTATTTGCAATAATGCAAATTCAAGGAAAAGATACCGAAACGGTGTATCTTGACTTTACTGACAATAATGCTACTTTTACTCAATTTAATTGCTTGCCTTACATTGACTTTCCTTGTAATAATTAAAACATTAGAATTTATTTACAAGTCTGATATTGAGTTACTCGCAAAACTCAAATCTGATAAAACAATTGGCCGTGATAAGCTACGTCGTGGTATATAAATGAGATAGGATTGGATGAGGTTGAGTGTTCCACCATGTGGGACAGGTAAACAGTGAAACTACTCAAATTAGAATCCACGAGCTTTACGCAATGTTGGTTTAACCCGTTAATGCGCTAAATTGGGAAAGAACCATCAAGAAAACCCAATTTATTAATAAATAAGTAATTGCACAAGTACATTAATAAAACAAAGAACAAAAAAAAACAAAGGAAGGGTTCAATATAAAACAAAACACCATTAAATCCGGTTAAAGTGCATACAAAATTATAAAATTAAGTAACAGAAAAAAATAAAAAGCAGTTTAACTACACATAAAGACGAAAAACACACGGTGAAATCACACAATTGTGTCATAAATAAATCAAACTAAAGTTGTGTGACACCAAGCATGTGGCTCTTATACAACCAACCATGCCGGTCTTTAAGTTAACACTAAAGTAAATAAGAAAATAATAATGCAGGTTGAGTTACATATAAAATATAACAAACAGTAAAATTAAACAGGTAAGGATAATGTAACTGAAATGCAGTTTAACCACACTCAGACAAGGACAAAAAAAAATTAGGCAAGGAATTTAGACATACAGAATTGTATAATAAATAAAAGCACAAAATACATACCTACAATTACAATAAATTACATATATAAAGAAATCAGTTCGTAGACAAACACTTCTAAATAAGCTGGTTGAATCAAGGACACAAAAAGGGTAAGGTGCAAATAAATCATAACACAGTGACCGAAAACCTACCCGCAAGTAATGACCAGAAAGTTTGAGTGACTACGCTACAAACTACAGCATCATTTCCTCAGCTTACAGGTTCATCTATACATATCTCTATGTTTAAAAACAATAAGAACAGCAACAATAGAATTCGAGGTGGTTTTAATGTCATTTGGACACGTGCCTGTAAACCCCGGTATCGTTTACAATTAACTGAGGTTTATCGTGTCACGTTTATCCACGCCTATACTGTACACGGGCGAAAATATTACTGAACACTCAACAATGCCAACTCATGCAACCAATGAGGGAGGGGTCACTGTACTCTCTGACGCGAAGTCGTTTTATTTTAGCAGATTTCAGCTTAATTAGGCGTGCTTGCGTAATTAAATAGAAACTTCTTGCAAGGCAACGACCGATTTTTAATAGGTTACGTAGGCTTGTTGAATGACTTGCTGCGAGCTTTAATCTACATTCAAATACCTACCTACGTTTGTATATAATCCTTTAATTAATCACAAACACAACCAGTTAAGATACGCGGTTTAAACTGAAGACGGTTTACAGTGATGATTTGTAATCAAAACAATCGAACCTCTAACTGTTTCTACTGCCCAAATCTACCCCCGTTTTTAAAAGTTATAAAAAAACAAGAAATATTACGTGGGAATATTTCATATTTATTACTAAAAGAAGTATTAATTTTTAAAATATGCACTCGTCTGTAACAAAGCTTATAGGTCTCGAATTTCCAAGTAACAGACGCCTTTTGATTTGCAGTATGTTCCGATGTAAATAATTACTAATGGGACGTTTTTAACAATAATCCGTGTGTATAGCAATTTTCAACGATTCGTCACGGTCTTTCGGTAAAGGCAGTTTCGAGAAAACACGTGTTTTCTACCCCAACATGTTTTTCTTTTTCTTTTCAACCCTTAGTCGAATACAATGTTACAATAATAAAATTTTCTCGGTCCGCTACCTACTGAGTCCATGCTTCATTTTCATCAAATTTTCTTCTTTTTAATAAATTTGCCAAGGAACTAATTACTGATACCTACTTGCATAGCTCATTAAACTAATTACACAATAAATTGTATATTTAGCAAACGAACTAAAAAAAAGTAGTAAATAAAATGAATAATAAAACAATGTGTTATAAACAAATACGAATATTAGACCGCCAGCGCACTTGCACCGTTTTTAAACACACCCTAGACCTGGACCCTGTATATTATCACGCACTGTGTAACTCGTATTAGAGAGACTGATACTTTCTACTTAGCGTTTACTTTACATAAGGCAGATGTTCAAGATATTTCCAGAAATAGAAATGTTTCGAGAAGGCCACATCTCTGATACGACGATGACTCATATCCACTCTCTTGTTGCTATTATTTACTAATAACACTAATATAAAGATTATTCATTATTATGAAAGATCCACATACATACACATTGAAAAAGTGATTTTAACTAGCAACATTTCGTTCGTTAATAAAAATAATGTAATTTTAATAGTATGCAATAATGTCTTCAAAACTTTAAAAAATATACTCTTCTGCAATTCATAAACAAAGTAGGTATTTATACTGCATTTGACAATGCAAAATGTCGCTCCGGTGAAGGTTAGAATAATACTAAGCAATAAGAAAAAACGTGGGAAAGAGGCCGTACAGCAACACAGTAACTTTCTGCCAGATTGGTCTATGTAAAAAACATTACAATTCCTATACAATAGTTTGTAACCCCTGATTTACCAAGGGAATCAATGTTATCTTTAATGTGAACAAGACGGGTTTTAAGATTATTTTTGGAAGAGAAAGATATATTGATGTTATGGGATTTAAACAAATTTAGACACTTGTAAGAGGCTAAGCCGATATAAGGGTAAGAAAAATACTTTTTTTATTGAAATTAAAAAAAAATGTTCAGAACTAATTTTGAGACTATGGCCTAAGAAGCTGCACTTAAAATTAAGTAAAATGCAATTATGAAGATAGCTGTTGATATTGAAGCAGGCCGATGGCAGGAACACTGGGAAAGAATTTAACAATATCAAAGGAAACAAATTTCTAATTATCCTTCCGTTCACACTCACACACAAACGCGCGCGCGCACACCCACCCACATTCTCTCTCTCTCTCTCTCACTCATTCACTCACTCACCCAACCACCCACCCACTAACTCACTAACACACGTACTCTCTTCAATCCATTCCTCAACATTACACTCACTACTTAAATTACGTTTACATATTTACTTGTCTACACCTCCTTCTTTTAAGTCTTCAGTATTTTGCAAGAAATATTTAATTGTTGAAATATACATTATAATAATCATTTAAATTTAAACCACCCAACAAAAATACAATTAAACCTAATAATTTTAACCAGTAAAATACAAGAGTATATTTTGTAATGAAATTAAAATCACTGTAGTTATTGTACTTGTGTACTGTATACCTATGGTATATTCTATTAAGAAATTTTAAAACCAAATTTAAAATTAACAAAACTGACTATAGCAAGTAAACTTTGTCAACAGAAGTTCAAAATGTTCAAATACAGAATGAATGTGACCGCCAATAAAGGAAAAGGATCAGCTTTTGTGACAGGATCTGTGGCACCGATACCACAGAACTGTGCTGATACTGATGTTCAGAGGACATCAATCGCCATGATTTTGGTAGTATAGTATGCTCATACTATGGTTAGTTACTTACTTAGAATATAAAATACCTTATATTCTAAGGTTACTTACTTATTTTAGCTTATCTAGATGTGGTGCATAGACTGGTCAGAAGTGTCTCTTCAGCCGTGGCCATTCAGATCGAGCGCCAGGATGGGATACACCGTATTAAACCGATGTTTCTTCTGTTGGCAATACCGTATATTAATTGTACCTTAGAATTGTACACATTCTTCTGTGAATTGTATCAATAATTTTATGGCCTAAATAAATTGATAAAGTCATGCACCTCGGTTTTGGATAAAGTATATCTTTAAGAATCACGAATTCTTTGAAATGTCTTATGAGATTGATATGAAACTTGTTAAAGTGGAACCAGAAGAGGAAGAAGGTTTAAATTCACATGTAACCCAACATATTTTGATAAATAGTGATCTAATACAAGGTAAAATTAATTACCGTCCATAGTACAAAATTTAACACTATTTTTACAGATAATGCCAATATTAAGAAAGAAGACATCTCTTCTCTAATAAAAGTTGTTCGCTCAAGTGAAGCATATATAAATGAAAACAATGCCGAACACATAACAAACACACAGTGTGAAAGTAAATTTAATAGTTCAACAATTATGCAAGAAAATTTAAACAATGATGTTGTACAATACAGTGCAAATTTGAAGTGTAGCCATTGCGATTTTAAAACAAAGTGGAAAAGAAGTTTAAAAAATCATCTTTTAAAACACACTTCAAGTTTTGAATACAATTGCAACCAGTGTGATTATGCAACAAAACAAGAATATAATTTTAAATTTCATCTTAAAACGCACTCCTCAAGTTATGAATTTAAATGTGACCATTGTAATTATGAAACACATCACAAACATCTTTTAACAGCTCATCGTAAAAAACACTCTTCAAGTAAAGAATTCAAATGTGACCTATGTGATTATGCAACACATCGCAAAAGTGATTTAACAGTTCATCTTAAAAAACACTCTTCTAGTTATGAATTTAAATGTGACCAATGTGGATTTGTGACACATTACAAAGGTAATTTTAAAATTCATCTTAAAAAACACTCCTCAAGTTATGAATTCGAATGTGACCTATGTGATTATGCAGCACACCACAAAAGTTATTTAACATTTCATCTTAAAAACCACTCTTCAAGTTATGAATTTAAATGCGACAAATGTGATTATGGAACGAATTACAAAGGTAATTTTAAAATTCATGTTAAAAAGCACTCGTCAAGTTATGAATTCAAATGTGACCAATGTGATTATGGAACAAATCGAAAAGGTGATTTTAAAATTCATCTTAAAAAACACTCTTCAAGGTATGAGTTTAAATGTGACCAATGTGATTATGGAACAAAACATAAAGGTCATTTTAAAATTCATCTTAAAAAACACTCAACTTATGAATTCGAATGTGACCTATGTGATTATGTAACACTTCGCAAAAGTGATTTAACAGTTCATCTTAAAAAACACTCTTCAAGGTATGAATTTAAATGCGACAAATGTGATTATGGAACAAAACGCAAACGTGACTTTAAAATTCATCTTAAAAAACACTCTTCAAGGTATGAATTTAAATGCGACCAATGTAATTATGGAACAAACCGCAAAGGTAATTTTAAAATTCATCTTAAAAAGCACTTAATGTAATTATGGAATGTATGACAAATATCTTACATTCATTTTAAAAACACTGTTCAAGGTATGAATTCAAATATGACCAATGTGGTGATGGAACACATCACAAAAAATGTTTAACAATTAATCTTAAACATCATTATTCAAGTTATGAATGCATATAACCTATGAGATTTTACCACATATCAAAAAGCTAATTTAAAGATTCATGTAGAAAGACTCTTCTAAACTGGCGGCTAGCACCATGGATTGCCTTTCCCATTGCGTGCATACGTATATAAATTATTTTAACAGTTAACCTAACCCATAGAGAAACAAATAAATTATTTTTTTCTCTATCACCTAACCTAACAGTTTTCGATTTTATTAGCATTAGCAGTATTAAAAGAATACATATTAATTAAACTAGATAGGTAATTAAAATTGATCAGATTGTATAAAAATATACAGGGTATTTTACAATTTGTACACAGATATAATAGGTACAATTGGGTCCAGGGAACAGTTACCACTATAATTTTTCTATTGTAATTCAATAGAAAATCATTGGTGTATGAACTTGATTAAAATGAAAGTGCTGTCACTCTTACATTAATTTCAATAGTGTATTCAAAAATGCCTCCAATTCATTTAAGTGAAGCCTAAAAATGTAGGGCTATCGCAAAATTAGAAGGATGAGGGTGGACCTTACGAGCAGTTGCGGAAGTTGGGATCAACTTCATTCCTTGAAGCGGTTAGCGTTAGATGGTTCAGGTCATAAAGTATCCACCAAACAAGACGAGAATTTACTTACCTATCTCAGAGAAACTCCTTTTGCTACTGCTATAGAGGCTTGTGAAGAAACATAGCCGAATAAGAGTTTGTTGACTTAGAAATTGTAGGTTTGAAGAAAGATACGTTCCATCATTTAAGAGGTTAATGTATTGGTGTGGATTTGTGGTTTGCTTTAAAATAGAGGACCGTTTAATGGGAGCGTACTATACACAAATACTGGAAAATATAATGTTACCTTCAGCCACACAATTGTTTCCTAACAATTTCATATTTAAACCACATAATTGCCCAGTGCATACCAGCAGAATTGTAAGAGAGTGAATACAACAAAATGAAATTAATGGACTTCCTTGGCCCGCAAGGACCCCGATATTAATCCAAGTAGTAGTAGTAACGTTTATTTTTATAGTTATAACAATTACAACAAAACTACAAAAAACAAATATATCCCTTAAAAAATATAAATCTTAATCTATATCTATAATCATAGTGGTAAATAAGTTGTACAAATCTAAGTTTATAAATACATTTGTTTGATTTTATTCTTAAATATAAATATCGATTTAGTCTCCTTTATTTTCTTCGGTAATTTATTGTATCTTTTTAGCGCCTTATGCAGCATTGACTCATTTACTCCATTGATAAAGGGTTTTTTTATTTTTGCTTGTATTATGAGGATGCACATCTCTTCCACATTGTGTTAAACCACCAAGATATTTTGGCAGAGCACCTAACATGAATAAAAATTAGCACATTTTTGTCTATTAATTGTTGCACATTTAGACCATTTAAGCTTCTTTAGCATAATTTCTATCTTTGTATATCTATTTGTTCGCAGAATTGAACGCATTGCTCTATTTTGAAGTTTCTGAAATTTTTAAACTTGTCCTTTATTGACATTTAATAGTAATGACCCGCGATAATTGAATCTTGATAGTATTAATGAATTATAAAGTCAAATTTTTGCTTTAATATTGAAATGTTTTGCAGCTCTTCCCAAGAAGTATATTGTTGAAATTTTGTTAATTAATTTTTCTATATGTACTTTAATCTTTAGTTTATCTATATATACTCCTAAATACTTGAATTCTGAAACCCAATCAATTTTTTTACTTGCTGCCTCAACATATATATCATGTTCCGACGCACCTCCTATACACATAGCCTTAGTTTTAGACACATTTAGTATTAAATTATTAGCCTCCATTCAACACGACGCTTTTTAATTCTACATTTGTTTTCTGTATTAGTTCATGTACATCTTTTCCTGCAATGTATAGTAATGTATCATCTGCAAAGAGATGTAACTTGCGGTCCTTTACTGCACTCTGAATGTCATTAACATATAGGATAAATAGAAGTGGGCCTAACTTACTACCTTGTGGTACGCCAATGTCGTTACTTTTAACATCCAATTGTGTCTTTCTGCATTTAACTACTTGTGTTCTATTCTTTAAATAATTATTTATCCATTTCAATACAGTACCCCTAAATCCATACTTGTACAATTTTTGTATAAGTTTGCTTCTGTTAATGGTTTCGAATGCTCGTTTAAAATCTAGAAATACAGCCAAGATTTTGTTATTCATATTTCGTGCTTCTTCCCAATTATTTATTGCTAACTGTAGAGCTGTTTCTGTAGAATGAGTTTTGCGAAAACCCGATTGTTTCGGAATTAATATATTATTATTTTCAACAAATTCAAGTATCTGGTTGTAAACAGCGTGCTCAATAATTTTTTCTACTTGTGCTAACTTTAATTGGCCTCATATTTGTTTCTTTGTTTATTCCCTTGACTTTATGTATAGGTACAATGGTTGTTCTTTTTAAATCATTTGGTAAAACTCCATTATTTAAAGATAAATTAACAATATTTAAGAGTGAATCAAAGCATTCTTTAAAGATGTTCATATTTATTACATCAACCCAACCTTTTTTATTTAAATTTGAAATCATCCTTTTTAACTGATTTAGGATTACTTCCTCAAACTTATCTATTATACTAGTAACTATGTTGTATCCCGTCTAACTTTAATATATTGCTGTTTGTAGGAACATTAATGATTAGGTCATTTATATTATCTACATAATAATTATTCAACTTATTTGCTATAACACTTTTATCAGTTTCTATTTTTCCATCTATTTCTAACTCTATTAATTCAGTGTTACAGTTTTTGTTGGTAACTTGTTTTAATATATTCCATAATTTTTTTGGATTATTATCACATCTCTTGACTTCTTCATCATAATACTTCATTTTCTCTTCTCTCTAGGTTTTTACACATATATATTTCTTAACTCTCGGTACTCATCCCACTTTCTTTGGTCCCCAGTTTGTTTAAATTCAATATATTTGTTGTCCCTATTTAATATGCTTTGCTTTGTTTTCTCGTTAAACCAATTCTTTCCCCTTCTCTTGATAATTGCTTTTTTGGTGGTACACTCATTTGGTTATAACTTAATATTCGATTCAAAAATCTCGTACCGTACTTCATGTCTTCATCAGCATATTTCCAATCACATGCTATCATTTCACTATTCAACAGATAGTGATCTGTTTTATTTACTTGGATTGGATCATACTTTTGTATGTTAGGTTCTTTTAATATTATTTTTTGCCATTTATAATCGCTAACTTTTTGTGTGTTCATTACATCACATTGAATATACTTATTATTGCTACATACTAAGTCTATTAAAGTTTCGGATATATTTGTCACTCTGGTTGCTTCTTTAACTAGCTGACATACCATTTTGTCTAAAAACACTTTCCAATCTCTTCTTTATGCTTGTATTATTAAGCCAGTTTATATTAAAATCACCCAGTACAATTATTACATGTTTGCCTGAAGCTTCCACCATTTCTTCCAATATGTTGTTAATTATTTCAATAAATTTCTGTAGATCTCCGCTGGGAGATTGATACACTGCTACTATAAAATATTTTTCTTTTTGTAATTTGAATACTACCTTTATTGTCCAGCACCCACTATCATAATGCTTGGCTTTGCTTTCCAATATTTTAATATCATTGCGGATATATGCAATGATGCCACCAGTTCTTCTATTTTCAGAGTTACATCTTACTATTTATTTCGCTATTTGTTATATTTACTGTCACCCTGGCCTCCGATAAAAAGGTACAGATTGCATTCTGATTATTGCACAATATAAAATTTGCTAATTCGTCATAATGAGCATATAAGCTTTGTACATTTAAATGATATATTAGTGAACTATTATTTTTCTTTGATTGCTACCAATAGATTTGTTTATTTGCCACCTGGTTATACACTTTCTGATAGTGTGGACAGTTTGTATAGTCTGCAGTGTGCTCTTCATCTACCACTTTTTTGCCCTCTCTGTAGTTCCATACAGCACAATTTATGCGTTTATAACTATTTCCAATGCATTGCTTACTATCATGTTTTCCTGCGCAAAATTTACAACATATAGCTCTTGTACAAAACTTTCCAATGTGACCATAACCCAAGCAATTGTAACATCTTATAATATTTATGTTTATACTAATGTCACATATTCCATAGCCCAACATTATTTTATTTAGTTTCAAAACCTCTGACTTTATTTGGCTTGTAACTTTGATAAATGCTACTCCTTTATTCTGGTTTATTTCTTTTTTAAAATCTGTACATCTTCTAAATTTGCATTAATATTATTTTGCTGAAACTTTTTAATAAAAATTTTGTTTTCAGCCCAAATATCATGATCCACTACACCATTTATTTTCATACTAAACAATCTACCCTTGGACTGTGTAACACTTATTCCATTACTTAATTTATTATTAGTTTCTCCTTCAAGGCGTTGTAGATCTTCCTCTTTTTCACATCCTATCACTAGATCTCCTTTTCTAGAAAATTTGCATTCTGTTAAACCAACGTTTAACTCTTCTAGTGCTACATTGGTCATAAATTTGTTGTAGTACTTCATCCTGCGTAACCTTTTCATCTTTAGGTTTTAAAATTAAAACTTTATTTTGTTCAAGACCTTTATTCTTCTTTATATTGCCCTTTACACAGTCACTATAAGGCATGACCTGTATAGAGGGATTTACGTGAGTATCTGTTTCATTTTGATTCGTATTTAATTGTGTTGGTTCAATCAATTTATTGCCTATGCATTTGTTGTCTTTACTAACTATTATTTCATTACTTGCGACTTCAGTACTTCTACTTCATTATTTAAACTCATCATATAACTATCTACTACTATTTTAATTTTATTGGCCATATTCTGATTATTAGATATATTACTACAACTAACCTCACTTTTTATGCATTCCGTACAATGCCATTTTGCCTGATCACATTTACTTAAAAATTCAAAGTTTTCTTTTTTTATATTAGCACACTTACTATACCATTTCTCACATTTATTATCACAACCAATAACTTTATCTCTGTTGAATTCAATGTTACAATGGGAACATTTATTGTCTACACCTTCGATCATATATACTACGTGGATGATTCATTGCCTATTACCTCAATGTGAAATTTAAGTCCTTAACATTCAATATGTTAGAGTGAGATCTTCTATCCTTTACAAAATATTAGCAAAAAACGCGCATGCGTCAATTTTTAAATTTTACCAGGAAATTTTAGGATTTATGTTTAGATGTTACAAGGGTTTAAATTACTTTTAACCTTATTCTTGCAATAAATGTTCTTACATTATATGGACTTTTAGACATGATATTAAAGTCCTTTTTTTTTCTTGTGTTCTTATGTAAAGTACATTATTTTTTTCACTATCAACACGTTATATTGTCTATTGACATGATTGTATTACAAAAATTCATTAGGGGAGTCTCATGTCATTGTAGGAAAATTAAGTAGCGGTTTTCATTGGTACTATAGTAACCGTTTGTCATTTGATCAAAAACATACAATACAATAATTGTTTACTGAAAATTAGAGTTTGTTATTGAATAATTCTGTGCAAATTACGATTAAAAATAATGAAAGGGTGATAATTAGCGGTGAAGTAAATTAATATTAATAAATAATTAAGTAAATCTTATGTAGATATCCACTTTTTAACAATATCAAAACGAATTTTGTTATGTAAAACATGTGGAATACAATTGAATTGTTTATTTCAAAAACTAAAATACAGTTTTGTGTTTGTATTTGCTATAGGAGAAACATTTTTTACAATTGAATGTACTTATTTACTAAAAAAACTAAAACATAAAGCATCCATAAGCTTTTATTCCGAAAAAAATTATAATTATGCTTAACCATTAAGTACTAATTTTTAATTATCTTAACCAATTTTATATCTACATATCCTACAATAACAATTCCACTACTGATTTTTAAATAGTATTAACTTTGTATAAGTACTTTTGTTGTGTAAATTGGGAGCTATTATATGAAGATGTAATCTTAACTTTACGTAGATTTGAATAATAGATTTAATTAAATAAACTTTGTGATTTTCCCACAAATCTTGTTCCTTTATGTGAACATTCATTGTTTCATTGTCAAATAAATCATATAGGTACTAGATAATATGTTTTAGTATTAAAAGTCTTTTATATTTTTTTAACAAAAGGTGATTATTAAATTGTTTTATGACCATTTCAGTTTTAAACAAATCGTTATTACATCTTTACTGGGTTGTTGTAACTTTCCCTGTTTTTAAAGAAATTAATAACGAATCACAATTTTATCAATTAAAAGTGTTTCACATACAGAACATACACTGAGTTTGATTAACTTATAAACAACAAAACCACTTATATATTTAACAACATCTTCGACATATTGAGATAATCCCCACATACAATTTATATAATCGTGGTCAAATGAATTGGACACAAAATCTATTTCATCAATAAAATGATGTTTTTTTATAATCTGAAGACACATGAAGTATTTGTACATCATCTATGTTGTGTATTGATTTAAATACAATTAAGAGTTGTAACTACCATATTATTTATTATAACTTTTATATACAATTTCTTATACAATACTAACTACATTGTTAACACCAACACGCGTCCCTGCCCAACGCCATTACCCTCTGAGCTTGCTGTATCCATAGCGCCCTCTATTGTCCTTACTATATAACATCTTCCCCCAGAATTAAACTAATTACCTAATCTAATTCTAAATACTAATGTAACAATTACAGATTTAATTTTACAGGGCACGTCTTCTGCGATGAGATCTGCGCAAAGGTTCAGCGTGTGTCTGAGAACATGCACTTTCTATTGACACTGGTATTTTATTGTGCCAATTAGAATACTGTTTAGACCTATTTGTTCTTAACTGATTTACATGTGCCGTACGCCTATAACCTTTTAAATTAATCAAATACATTACGTTAGATAATCGTTTAACAACCGTAGCTTGTATCCACTTAACGATAGTCTTATAGTGGTTCCTGTACATCACCGTTTCCCCGGCTTAAATTCTAACATGTTACTGTCTATTCTATTCTTAACCTCATAAATCAAACTTAACTATTTTCGTAGGAACAATTTCCTTTGTTATTGAATTTCGTAATGTTTTATATTTATATCTAAATACTAAATCTAAAGGAGAATGCAACGTTGTAGTGGAAGGAGTGGAGTTGTAAGCTTTTACAAGTTTCCGCACTTTGTCCGACACAGACAGTTTACATAAGGCTCATTTACAATGGCAAGTTTAGTGGTGGAAAGTACTTGCCGCCAGTAAACTTGCCGTGTAACTCGAAGGACAGTTGTGCTTGTTACTTGCCGGCCAGCGGCAAGTAAAGTTAAATCGTCGGCTAGTTTTGTGGCCAACTTGCGTGTCTCGACAAGTAGCTGACCGCGTGTAAACACGTTTTTTTTATTTAGCAAGTTGCCGCGTTGTAGAGTTCTCAGATTATTGCAAATTCTTTTGAAAATATGAAGTGGAACAGTGATCAAATCATTACATTCCTTAATATTTATGAGAAATATACTGTATTATGGGATATACGTTCAAAGGATCACATCAATCAATTAAAGGGGCACAGCTTTTGAAAATCTTCTTCAAGAACTAAAAGATAATGAGGGATTCGAGGAATGGATTTGGTAGTGTTAAAGACCAAAATAAAACCATCAAAACTGTATACCGCCAGGAATTAAATAAAGTTAAAAATCTAAAAAAGTGGTACTGGCGCCGATGACATATGTAAGCCCAAGCTTATTTGGTTTGCCAAAGCTGATAGTTTTTGAGGAATGTGAGCGAAACTAGGAAAACAACAAACAATATGGTAAGTGTTATTTATTTATTAAAGTTCATAAATCATATGTCTATTAGCTAAAATAGGATATTATGTAAAAATAATACATATGAATATTTGTTTAATTAGCCAACCATTCTATCTTGCCACGGTACAGCGCCTTCTCCAGAAAAGTAATCTGTATACTTAACACGCAATTGCAGCTTGGGAATAGTTATTTATTCCTAAATTTGTGATTGATGGCAGCGATTCAACTTCAGAATGCCATAAACCATTCAGAATATGCCCTGTATCAATATCTTCTCCGTCAACAGTATCTTTAGGAGTATATATTGCCGGACACGTTGTTCTAAGCCAATTATGCAATGTGCAAGAAGCTTTTACTACCAGATCTATTGTACTCAGTTTTACATTGATTACTTTACGAAAAATACGGAATCTTGAACTTAAAATACCAAATGCATTTTCTACAACTCGCCTGGCGCGTGATAACCGGTAGTTGAATATTCCTTGTTTCCTTGTTAGTGATCCAGTGTAAGGTTTGAGGAGATTTGTTCTTAATGGAAATGCATCACCACCGATTATTATCGAATTTTCTGGCAAACTTAGAGATCCATCCGTCACAGCAGTATTCAACTGTGAATGTCTAAATATAGTGACCTACCATTGGCTCCTACTTCTATGTATTTAAAACAGTATTCTGCATCGACTAATGCAAAAGGACTTTGCTATAAGTCCCTTGTAATTGTAAAATTCGGATGTGCCATTCGGCGGAGACTGTATCTGGACGTGTTTGCCATCTATCGCACCGCAGCAATGAGGAACATTCCATTGGATCGAAAATTGTCTTTTAATATATTCCCATTCTTCTTTCGTTTTTGGAACCTACAAAAAAATCTTTATTAAATAAAATAAACTGTGAAAACCATAATTTGTCAAACACCTGTTTTAAAATAGTGTTTAACTAATATTAAATTTTATATATACAGGGTGTTTCAACTCAAATCGGCACCATTGCTATCTCGGTTATTATTGGAGCTACGAAGTCGTTTAAATTTGCAAACTAGTAGAATTTTTTCCCTGATTACGATAGTGAAAACAAAAATGTCAATTTTGACGTTTCGAGATATGTCAAAATTTTTTTAATGGGAACCCGGTAGCTCCTTCGTAGCTCAATAATAACCGAGTTGGCAATAGTGCCGACTTGAGTTGAAACACCCTGTATATATATATAGTGAATTGCAAAATTAAAGAGACACTTTTGAAACACACCTTATTTATTTTACCTGGACTTTGTCAGCCCATTTGAACGATCACGATAGAGTGTTTCAAAAGGGTGTCCCTTAATTTTGCAATTCACTGTACATGTAGATAAATTATGTGCGTAATATTATTGCTTATATAAGCACTACAAAAAAAATGTTTTAGGATGAACTTGATATCCAAGAAAGTTCAAACGATGTGGAAGACCAAGATAATAGTGATATTGACCAATCAGAGACCCTGAAAGTGAAATCAAAAATAGAAACTTCATCAAAAACGACAAAGATGTTGTATTCCAAACACCGAAACGAAAGATGTGTGTTAGTAAAAGTCCTGATTCCGGAATTCATTCAGCAATTACTGCTCTCAAAGATATTGTAGAAAAAATGAAGGAAATACTGACGATGAATACGATATATTTGGTAAACACATTGCTGCTCAACTCAGACAACTTCCAATCCAAAATTTTATAATTTTGCAAGGAGAAATCAACAACTTATTACTAGAGAAAGATTAAATTGTTGTTCTTCAATCAATCAAAATTTTAATATGCAGAAACAGCAGGATCAGCCAAATAATATAACATTGTACAATTTACAGAGTCGACCGTCAACATCATCCTCCAACTACTCCCCAACTTCTGATATCCTTCAACAGGCATTCTCTGATATAGACTATATTTAAAGCTTCCTTTAAAACATTATCACTAGATTGTAATGATATTTTTCTAATAAATAAGTTTGTGCATATTAAAGTTTATTTTTCTTACCTTTATGTAGTCGGCGAGGGCTTCATAAATTGCCAAAAGGACCTCTGGTAAAAAAGCTGAAATTGTGCACCTCGGTACTCTGTATAAATATTGCAGTGATGCCAAGCTATCTCCACTAGCTAGGTATCGTAATGTTACTTCCAATTTTATTCTGGGAGAAATAGCAGCCCTCATCCATGTATCTGATTTTGTCACTTTTGGACCAATAAGATTTAACAATTTCTCAAACATTATTGGGGATAATCTCATAAAATTTTTATAGGATCCAACATCTTCAATTGCTATCTCTTTTAACAGTTGAGCAGAAGCTCCTAAAGCATTCCGACGATTAATCCAGCTCCTTACCCATACACGTTTCTTCTTTTATTCTATTGTTCCTCAAGAATTTTCAAATTTTCCACAATACCAGAGACAATAACTTTCACAGCAGCACGCACTATCGTACTTGGAGCCATTTTGAATTTCGCTAACAAAGCAGGTAAACTATCCAATGTGTATACAAAACATACAAAGCAAGTTTACTGGCGGCAAGTACTTTCCGCCACTAAACTTGCCATGTGTAAATGAGCCTTTAGCTCTTTATCCAGCAGAAACTTCTTGAAATAGTTTTTACTGTTTGGACTCTCTCTCTGCTAACCTATTTGATTGGCTGTGATAAGGAGGTGATTTTAAGAACTTAATGTTATTGTTTTGACAAAAATTTTGAAATTCAATGGAATTAAACGGTGGACCGTTATCAGATACCATAGTGTCTACCAATCCGAAATACATAAACAACTCTTCGAGAAGATTAATAATTGTTCTCGCATTTAACTATTTTAATATCAATAAACTTGCTATATACATCAACCACAATAAAAATGTTACATTCTGAAAATTAAAAATCTACATGAACGCGATCAAACGGTCGTTTAGCGATCGGCCATTTTGTTATAACCACTTCTTTTTTTACATTTTGGGTTTGATTACAAACTTGACAACTTTTTACAAAATTTTCAATATCCTTTGAACAACCTTTCCACCAGAATTGTTCTCTACAACCATTGAGTAAAAATCAGTTTTCAGTCAACGCTACAACTTAATTTCATCCGAATTATTCCTTCATGATTTTCATGAAGCACTTTTAATGTTCTATAACGTAAACCTTCTGGTATAACTAGT
The DNA here is from genome assembly GCA_036346205.1 of Vesta saturnalis. Taxonomy (NCBI): domain Eukaryota; kingdom Metazoa; phylum Arthropoda; class Insecta; order Coleoptera; family Lampyridae; genus Vesta; species Vesta saturnalis. The sequence goes on along the minus strand of JARFJB010002108.1, from coordinate 4,431,828 downwards.
CAATCTCTAAATAATAAATAATTACCCTGAATGCTAAATAATTCTCTCAACTTAAAATATTCTTTAAACCTAGCATCCCTAGCAAGACATTTCTGCCACCTCTCTTGTATAATGTAGTACCGTTTTCAATAGACTATCTCTATTTGTTGCTTTTTCTACCTCTTCTATATTGAAATAATTATTATTACATTCTATTACATTAATAACATCCTCTTCCATATCTAGTGTTTCATAACGGTAACCGTGATAATGCATCAACATGTGTCATTTTAGTTGAAGGTCTATACTGAAAATCGTAGTTATACATAGATAATGTTACCGCAAACCGTTGTAACCGAGAGATCGTAATTGCTTCCGTACTTTTGTTAGGATTAAATATCGTTTTTAATACTTGTGAATCTGAACACAATAAGAATTTCTTACCATAAATATATTTATGTAATCTTTTACTGCAAAAACTAAAGCTAATGTTTCTTTATGCAACTGTGGGTATCTCTGTTCAGATGGTGACAATGTACATGAAAAAAACTAACTGGCTTTTCCACCCCTCAATAACATGAGCTAAAACACATCCTAATCTTTTGGTTCTGCATCGGCACAAACTACTATTGGTTTATTAGGATCCTATAAAACTAAATTTTGTTATTAATCAATAGCCATTTACTATGTTCAAAGGCTTCCTTACAATGCTCATCCCAAATGAAACTCTTACCCTTATGTAACAATTCATATAATACTTTTAATTCTGATGCTAGACTTGGAATAAATTTATTATAATAATTTAGTAATCCTAAATATTTATGTAATTCTTTAATACTAATTGGCTCCGGAGCATTCTTTATTGCTTTTGCCTTATCATCTAATGGACTTAAACTATTTGGACCTATGCAATGACCTAGACATTCAACTTCCCTATCAAAAACTTGCATTTGTCAATATTAATCTCTAAAACTAACTTTAACTTTTCCCTACATGTTTCTAAAGTAGTATCTCCTAAAATTATGTCATCTAAATAACAATACACTTTATCTAACCCGATCAAAATCTGATCCATAATGGATTGGAAAATTGCTGGTGCACTTGCTGCTCCAAAAGCTAATCTTTCAAATCTAAATATCCTTTTGTGTGTGTTAATAGTTAAATACTGTAATGACTTTTCAGATAGTTTTACTTGCTGATAAGCTCCGGATAAATCTAACACACAATAACATGTACAATTACTTAAACTTACAAATAAATCGTCAGCTCTAGGCAATGGATAATGATCTATTTGAATAAATCTGTTTATGGTAACTTTAACATCAACACAAATTCTTATTTCCCATTTTCTTTGGAACTGTTACAATAGGACTGACCCATTCGCTAAACTGAACCGATTCTATAATATCTAACTCTTGTAACCTAATTAACTCATGTTCTACCTTTTCACGTAATCGAAAGGGTACAGTATATGCCTTATGAAATATTGGTTGACTATTACTTTTTAAAACAATCTCTGCCGAAAAATTCCTAATACATTGATTCTCTTCATGTGATAAAACCTTTGGATAATTTATTTTAATCCATTCTGCTGTTTCGGACAATTTTAGTATAACTGCATTAATTTATTTGCCTGAAACAATGACCTCCAATTTGGAAATAATTGGTCCTGCCAGGCTCTACCCATCAAACAACATTCATTTTCTACAATAATTAATTCCAACATCTTTCCTTTGTCAGGATATTTTGAACACCCTGTATACGTAGTGGATAATTTTGTTTGTAATTCTAGCGATTTACCGTCAAAATTTTGTTGTCAAGTTGAGTTTTATAATTCAATTTGTTTAACGTGTGTAGCGACCTTTAGGAAAGGTGTATGGCGAGCTTTAGTTTGTTTTGTTTGTGAATTATTATTCCGTAATTTACGTTGTTTTGCCTTATTATTTCCCGTTTATAGAAGTTTGATTAACGTTTATTTGTAAATAGTTGTATATAAGTTTAAATAAGGTTTATTTCGTTTGATTTCTGTAAAATTTAATGGAAAGTTTTGTAAAATGACGTAACTTATACAAAGAGTGCAGATTTATGTGTATGATGTCATGCTGGCGACATAAAGACGAGTAGTTATAGTGGTTCAGTGTAATATTGAGTATGTTGGTTTTAAGTCATAGAGATTGAATGTGGGACTTATTGTTTGTACTTAATAAAAATATAGAGATATTTTTCGCGTTAAGTCTGCTGACGTTTGAACTTTTGAAAGTTCTCGAGCCCTGACGGATGGAAACGAAGTTTCTGTATAGGGGTATCAAATCTTCTCCTTCCGTTTTTTAATTGGTGGAACTAAATTAGATAAGATTTTTTGTGAGTAGTGGGATTCAAAATCCAAGATGGATTTTGGCAATTTTGAATGATTCTGAAACTGATCGCGCTCTCGAGTACTAGTACGGTGCCACTTGTTGTTACGCTTTAAGGGTGGTTTAGAACGTTGATATATTGGATCTTGTGGTGTTTAACGAACGTATTTTTTTTGTGTAGTAAGGGTAGTTAAGCTACTTCTGAAGAGAACCTGTATAGGGATTTTATTAAAATTGTTCAATCACCAAAGGATTATACCTAGTGCCGATTTCGATTTAACGTCATCAAGTCACCTAGAGATCATCGCCGTGTTATATTAGTGCTTCGGTGAACTCATTGGTTTATATCGCTTTTGCGGATTTAAAAAACATTAACGTTCTTGTAGTGCCTCTTAATTACCGTGCAAAGCGTGTTTAAAGATAAAGAAACTTTCGCATTATATTAAAATTATCGTTATTTAAATCATGTTAATAACATTTTGGATTGTTAATGTGAATAAAACTATTTAAAAGATAAAAGTTAACAAGCAAGTGGGCGCTCAAATTATTATTTTAAAAGAAGTTTTTAATTTATGCAGTAACATTTTAACGAGATTCAATCAAGGAATCGTTTGTGTATAAAAGAACAATAGTCAACATTTAATTCATCATTTGTCAGAGCAGGAGATTTCATTTCCGTTATCGCAGTAACCGATCACCTGGTTCGCTTTCATTTGTTGTAACACAGGAGAGGTGTAATTCTAGACTTTAAGGTAATATAATATTGTATTTTTTATTGAATATTTTCAAGATTTTTGTGTGTTTCGAACTATTTTTTGTGTTAACGAAGGGTTGAAAGCGGTGTCGTATTTTTTTTTTGTTAAATTAAGTTGTTTTAAATTTATTTAGTGTAATTAATTATAGTTCTGACGCTCCGCCTTCACACATTGTTATTTATTTTAGTATTAAAGGGCAATTGACCCTATCGTAGTGTGGGTATATAATCCACGAATATATATATATATATATATATATATATATATATATATATATATATATATATATATATATATATATATATATATATATATAGGTTAAACCATTTAGAATGGCGTTAAGCAGCATTCTGATCAGACATTCTGTCGCCTTTTAAGCCTTTGTTTTTTTTTTGTTTATACGCATTATCGTATGTTTACATTTATATTATTTTTTTATTATTTTATTATAGCTTTGTTAGGTTTTATAAATGTGTTTTAATTCTGTAAAAACCCTTTTGTGTTGCATAAAAGTTTTCTTGCAAATTGCAAGTTACCGGTAATTTAGTTTTAACGTAACGAAGTGACAGTTTTTTTTTTCTTTATTATTGAGTAATAGCGTTAATAATATTTAGTGTTTTATTTGATTTTTTAGTTGAGTATTAATTCATTTAGAGTGCATTCTATAGCTTTTTTTTCTGTTTTGTTTTGATTATTATTTAATGCCTTATTATTTACACTGAGGTGTAATAACGTAACTTTATTGAGTGTTTACCACGCTTTTATTTGACAGGCGTGTAGTGCGATGTTGAAGCCCTATTTCAGGTGGTTTGCTGAGTTGCTGTCCAGCACACCTGGGATTGATTGCGGATAGGTAAGCGTATGTTTTTTGTATGTTTAGACACGCTATGTACTCGTAATTTTGGCACGACGACCCTTATTTTGACTACCAAACATTCTGGCGCCCAAAACCGACTGATTTCGTCTTCATCCCTATTTTGACTTACGTACGGTTTACTATTCTGGATGTGCAAAATTTAGCAACATCATGCCCACACCCACAACGCTGACTAGTCGGGGCAAAAGGACAATTTATCTGTAATCCCGTTCTACCACCCGTTTATACCGTTACACCTTCCACTACACCTTGCATCTGCACATTTACTTCGATAACACTTCTTATTTGTATTGATTGCCCTGTAACAGTTGATAAAGTGATACAATTAGTTTTTAATGGAATAAAATGTAACAGCTGCATATATTTTGTCATGCTTAAAATTGATACACAAGTTCCTGTGTCTATCTCAAAGGTTATTGGTACATTATTTACCTCAACATTCATTGATAAGGGTGCATACCTTACCCTATCACGAATTACTGTGTTGATTTCAAACTATCCATTTCCTCAGACAACTTATTAACTAGCCTGCTACTATGTCCATTCCAGTTACTTCTTCAATGATTACTTGGTTGTCGATTATAGCTACTACTTCTTCGGAAGTTACTAGAACTTCTGGAGACCGATTTTCCTCTTGCATAACAGCTTCTCCTAACATGACCAACTCTGCCACAACGAAAACATTTAACTTGAGTATTACTCATTTGTCCACTTCTTGCACTATCTCTTATTTCTACATTCTGATTTCGCCTATTACTGCCATGCGCATTTATGATGTTAATTTCACTTGTACTTCCATTTTCCTTCTCAGCCGCCCCCAGTTTAAAGCTTGCTCACACGCCTTTTCAACGTCAACGTACGTTCCTTCAACAACATTGTTCGTAAATGTGTACTTCTGACACCAAACACGAATCTATCTCCTAATGCCTCATTTATAAAATCTCCAAACTTACATGTCGCTGCTTTTGACTTTAACTCAACGATATAATCGTTAATTGACTGTCCTAATTTTGATCTTCTTTATGAAATTTATGCCTCTCCGGAATCTCATTTAACTCAGGTTTAAAATAATCCTTTAAACATTTAACTAACTCAGCGTACGTTTTCGCCTTTGGCTCCTGGGCTTATCAGTTTCTTTAAAATGGAATTGTCCCAACACGCGTCTCTGCTCAACGCCATTACCCTCGGAGCTTGCTGTATCCATAGCGCCCTCTATTGTCCTTACTATATAACAATCTATTAGACAATTTCCATGTTCTGAAGATTCTACTTCATGTCTAACCAATAAGCGTTTGTACGCAGCTTGAAATTATCTAGCATCAGGATTATTGTTGCAACCACCTCGACTTCTCAAAGCACTGACAAATGTCTCCAAATGATCTTGATTTAGTTTATAAGTTAATAGATACTCCATTCCATTCTTTTAACAATTTCATAAAGTTTGAATAAATTTTTAGACAAAAATAAACCCAACAAAACCTGTTTTGAATCAATAAGTAGGCCATTACTATCCTTTAAACCTTTGATGTATTGTTCAAATCTATGTATTTCGCATTTTAAAAATTGCAGTGTGTTGTCCAAAAGTGGTATGTTACATTTGTTTTTCATACAAAAACGATTACGGAAATTTAAAATGTCGAAAACATTATTAAATATAGCACAAAATTATGCAGTTTCTTCACAATTACAAAATCCAGGTATACTTAAAACGTTTACAAATTTTAATGCAGAACTCACACTTTCACTCAATGTTTGGGCCGCTAATTTAACGTTCATTTTGTTGTCTTCATATTTAATGTGTTTTTTTATTAATTTTGTTGCTGCTCGTAACCTTTCCTTTTCTTGAAGTTCTAACAGTATAATGTTTTTCCAATAAATTTCTTTATTATCACTGTTAAGTAAAATTCCTTTATCACCAATAGCATTGCGAACTAATTTTAGCATGTGACATGGATCAAAAAATATATATACTGGTTCATTAGTTGATGGATTTATAAAATAAGGCTTAAGGTTGTTACTCATTATATCTAAGTTGGCACCTAAATACGTGCACATTAATGTGTTGACAGCAGCACCATCGAACGTTATAGAAAATACTTTTATTCCAGTTTCTTGTAATAAATGCAAACAATTTTCTACAAGTCGTGCCCAGTTTTCTCCACATAAACTATCTATTAGAAAGTATCCTATTGGTATTTACCAGTAACCATTCAAACAAACAAGCATGAATACCAATGCACTTTTAGCTGGAGGTAAATTTTCACAGTCAGTATTGACACCATGCAATCCCAAATCAACGTGGCCATGAAATTTATGCCCATCAAATGATATTTTTTGACGAATATATACTTCGTCTATTACTATATTACAAATAATATTACTACTACTATTTCTCACTTTTGATTTTAATGCATGAAACACTTCTTTTGTAAATCCAGGACTTCCGTCTATAACAGAATACCACTTTCTTAATGTCACTGGACATGGTAACAGATTTTTGAAAGTTCGCCTAATATATTCATATGCCTTAGTAGAATAGAATTGTACTGTTAAAGCAAATTTTCTAATTTCTGGACCATATTTGCTACCTTCTTGTTTCCTAGGTCGTCGGATAATATAATTTAATGCATCCGGGATGTTTGTCTATAAAAAAGTATACAATACTTAAATTAAATCAAACAGATTAAATCTTACCATCATATTATCAACAGCTGTAGTGGACAACAAGTTCCTAGCTTTCAAATTATGAAGAAGATCCTTTAAATTATTAATTTTCTTCCATTGCGTTTTTTTAAATTTTGAATTTGCAGATTTTTGTTGTTTGCATATAACAACCTTTTTCATGTTGTACTAAATTATACTTTAATTTTACATCTTTCATTCATTTAGTAGTAAACATAAGAAAAATTTTTAAGTTTTGCATTTCATAGTACATATCTTTTAAGTGTAATATTTCATAAAGATTTATATTTCCTTTCCGTAAGAAATTGGATGCTGATCGCGCAAATCGTGATAGCTTAATTCTATGCGCAGATGCGTGGGGGACACTTACAGGAGTCACTCTGAAAGCCTCTATTAAATTCACTTCCTGCTAAATGTAATAGCATGAAGCATGTAGTTTTGAATTTTCCTAAATTTTAGTGTAAAGTGCCATCGGTTTAGATGGCATTTTTAATCATTCTTTAGAATGCACACTTTTGCATACTTTAATTTTGCATACTTTTATATGGCACTTTGATTTTTTCATTTTTCTCTTCATCTTTCACTTTTAAGTTTTACCTTTATTATACTACTTTTGGATTACATTTTAAATTGCAATTTTAATATACTAAAACCTCAAGAATGCTATAAATTTATTGGAAAGAAAATTTCTACGTATAAATATTAAATAATAAACTCCAGTAAGGGTGCGGCTGATCGCGTTATTACAAGATTACGCAATGATGATGTAGAAATGATATCATGCTAGTTGACCGCTCCGTATTCATAAGTAAACACAGGAAGTTGTCAAAAGAAAGTATAAAGGTATTTATGTAATGATTTTTTAGTTCTTTAAGCATAGCTATAAGACCTTTTCTTTCCTCTCCTTAATCATCCCTTAATTTGGTAAATAAGCATTAATGCCCATTGTTATTTTTTTGATATTAATATAAAGCTTTTATTGTTCATTAACTAGGTTTTGTTGTTCCTATAACTAAAGACAACATGGCGCTCGAGATTTCATTTCATTATATTTTATAATTTTTTATATTGCATTTTTATTAATTAGTGAAGGGAAATAATTTAACAGATTGGAATCAAGCACCATTCAAGGTATTTGAGAAATCCTTTTATTAGAACCTCCCTATCTTAATCTACCGACAGGGCCAACGGCAGTAGCGATTGTTATTTATTCATATTTTTCAATTAAATTTATTTGAACAATTGCTAATAGTTTAGAAGTAGCAGATTATACTGGTGTTACAATTGGCGCCGTTTAATGTTATAAGTTGGCGCTGAGCAGGACTTTGAAATTTTATTACTTTGATATTCTAATTACTTTGTATTTGATATTTTTGTTACATTTGAGTAATACTACACTGGGGCCAGAACAAGGGACTTGATTTGCTGTTGTTTCAGATGCTGGTTATTTTCACTGTTGTTTGTTTTGACTATTAAGAGTTGACCGAATGTTAAGGAGTGTAACCATTTATTATTACGTTGTACGCTTGATATTTTATTGTGTTTATACTTAGTGAAATTTATAGATTGTGTTATACAATATTTTTTTACGATGTCAAATTTAAATTACTTAGTGGATGTTTTATATAGTGATGAGTTATTAGTAGAATTAAACTTTCGAAATGAAGCGGAAAAGTTGACAGTAGATGAAAAGCGTAAACTTTTAAGACGAAAATTAAATTCAGAAAAGATCAATCCAAATTTATTTGATTCATACAAGAAGTATGAAATGAATCACACCTTAGAACTGGAGTTATTGAAAGAAAAGCTTAATCATATTCAGTCTTCGATTAAACCTTTTAAACATAAGCCCTCGAAATCAGAATACCTTAGACTTCACACTCGTTTACTTCATATTTTGAAACGCTTAAATTATACCACTTTTGATAATGAATTTTTATATTTACATGATCAATTGTTAACTTTATGTAACGAATCTTTGGAGTTAATTGAATCTATAAATGAAAATATTGAATTGAATAATGATTTATCAAATTTAGATACTTCTAATACTTCAATGTCACATAGCGACAATGTTAATACTTCAGTTAATATTCCCGCTGACGATTTTTCCAAATTAATTGATAACTTACAAATTTCTAAAAGTTCTGTTCCTGTTTATAAATTAAATTTAAAATTTAATGGTAGTGAGAAAGAAGTTTTTACTTTTATTCAAAGATGTGAGGAGCTAATGATTGCTCGAAATATTTCTAGGACGGAGATGCTTTTATCTGGTGTTGATTTATTTGCAGTGAAATGTTGAGTTTGGTATAGGGCCGTAAAACCGTTTATACAGATTTGGGATCATCTTATTACTAAATTAAAGAGTAATTTTTACCGGAAGGACATGACGAAGTTTTGTTAGATGATATTAAAAACCGCAAACAGGCTTTTGATGAAATTCCAACCCTTTTATTTCTGAAATGGTTAATTTATTTTCTCAATTAGACATTCCTCCTTCAGAAGGTGAACAATTAAAGATTATTAGGAAAAATTTACAACCTTGGTTTGCTACTCAATTAGCCCTTGTTAGTGTTAATGATATTTTTCATTTGGTCGAGTTGTGTAAAGGATTACAGCAAGTAAAAGCTCAGAATTCTAAATTCAAATTTAATCCTTATTCAGATTCACCAAGACAATCTGGATACAAGCCTTCATCTGCAGTGAAACAAAATATTAAACCTAGGGTCCATTTTTCAGGTATTAAACCAAAAATTTAAATTCCACTTTTAATACTACAAAAATTAATACAGCTAAGTCTTCAACAACATGCTTTAAATGTAGACAGTTGGGTCATACCTATCACACCTGTGATAAGAGTGATGATAAAATCTTTTGTTTTAAATGTGGTTATTCCAATGTTACTTTTTCTAATTGTCCGAAGTGTAAATTTTCAAAAAACTGGTAAAAGGAAAGTGTTCCGTTAGTCGACACATTTCTTATGATTTTTCAGAGGCTGACAAGCGTGTTTTTAACGAATGGTTGATTACTGTTAAGGAATTTTATGGAACTCCGAAGAATTGTTCTAAATTTGTTGAGAAGAATGATGATGTTAGACCTTTTATTAATGTAAGGATTTTTAATGAGAATTTTATTGCTTTATTAGATAGTGGAGCTACCGTAACAATTTTAGGTAAGCCTGCTTTGTATTTGATTGATAAATATGATTTAAAATTAAATAGGAATTCGCCTTTTTCATCATTGATTATTGCTGATGGTTCTTCACAATCCATCTTGGGAGTGTTGATTTATCTTTGACTATTAATGGTATTACTAAAACTATTTCTGTTATTGTTTCTGAATCTATTACTACTGCAATTACTTTGGGGTTGATTTTTGTCGTTTATTTGAAATTAAAGTTGATTTTGGTGAAAATCCTTTTGTTGCAAACTCTGCGGAGACAACTTTTCTATGATTAAGAGTATTGATGATCTTAATAATGATCAAGTTTTTGAATTAAATCAAGTTATTGACCTTTTTAAAACCTTATCAACTTCAAAGTTAGGTAAGACAAATAAAGTTTTAATTTATTGAAGCAAAAGTTATTGAGGTGGTAGGTCTAACTACGTACCGATTGGCCACCTATTGATAATAAACCATTAGGTGTTTTTCATGTTAAAGATTTAAAACCCCATTAGTTCTTATTTTTCGTATTCTTTTTAATTATTTTTCTATTTTAGTATTTTTACTTCTGGTTTTCTTATTTATATTTTTAATTATTTTGATAATTTTTCAAAATAATTTTATTTTGTGCTTATTTCGCACATTATTTTTGTGGCTTTGCAAACCACTTATTTTATTTTTGCTACATTTGTTAGCACGATGGTTGATATTTAGATCCCATCGTGCTATTATTTTGCCGATTTTTGGGACATTAGTTCTCTGGCAGATTATCTTCCTTTATTGGATTTACAATTTGCTATGGTTGCAATAGTAAAATTGCAGATAACTATTTTGAGTTTACCTCTGATCGTTAATTTGACGTGTAAACTCTTAACCATTGATAAGAAAACTAGTAATGCTTGTATATATTTTTATTTTTTGATTCATTTAGTTATTTTGTTTTTCCTGATTTGTGTAGTGTTACTATTCTTGGACGGTGCTTGAGGACTTCGGTTCGCCTCGTGTCAACCTCGATTAGTTCACTTCCTGATTATGACGTTTTGGTAGTTTTAGGGGGTTGTTGTGTTTGTAAGAGTGCTTCATCTTTCTCTTTGTTACCTCACCTACATTTCGATTTATTTATAAAACGCGCGTGTTAGTTAGGGAATGTTTGGTCTTGGACGACGACTGTGGAACAACATGAAACCTGAATCTCGTGAAGGGTAGAGTGGCCTCTCTTGTTCTCCACGACGAAGCATCCTGAGCTAATTTGCCATGGAAATAGTCGTATCTTGGATTTACCGATTTTGACTCACTTATCGAACGTGACAGTGGTAGTTGTGTGATGTACCTAGGAGGCTTGGTTTGAGACCACCGGGGTAGGGTAATGGAACCGCTCTCTCGGCCTCAAGTCTCGCGATTATTTATTGTTAGTCCGGAAGGATTTTTATTTATACTCTCGAGTGGAGTGGCGTTTAGCCTTGATTTTTTATATAGTTGCACGATAACTGTTCCCGGGCTCCCCACCCGCTGTCCCTTCAGGTCATGGTAGGTTTCCGTTCGTTTTTACCTTAGATTCAAATTTTTTTACCGGTTACTCATTTTGCTCTTCTGATGGTGGTTTGCTTCACTAACCCCACCAGTTAAAGTTTTTTACTTTATTTAAGGTTTCGGGTCCTTGATTCTCGACTAGTGGCGTGTGCGGGTGGTAGCGCGTCATTAGCTTATATGGTGTTGCGAGGGGTCTTTCCTGACCGACATCGCCACATTTTCTGTACTTATTAGTACATTTTCTTTTTATTTTCTTTTACCTTTTGCTTAGATTTTAATTAGCTTAACATTTTTTGTTTTCTTAAATTTTAATAATTTCATTTATTAGCTTAGTGTTTGGAATCTCCGCTTTGGTGATCTCCGAGTCCAAATTTTAGGAGGGGGTGTGTAACAACCTTTTTTCATGTTGTACTAAATTATACTTTAATTTTAGATCTTTCATTCATTTAGTAGTAAACATAAGAAAAGTTTTTAAGTTTTGCATTTCATAGTACATATCTTTTTAAGTGTAATATTTCATAAAGATTTATATTTCCCTTTCCGTAAGAAATTGGATGCTGATCGCGCAAAGCGTGATAACTTAATTCTATGCGCAGATGCGTGGGGGGACACTTACAGGAGTCACTCTGAAAGCCTCTATTAAATTCACTTCCTGCTAAATGTAATAGCATGAAGCATGCAGTTTTGGGGAATTTTCCCTAAATTTTAGTGTAAAGTGCCATCGGTTTAGATGGCATTTTTTTAATGCATTCTTTTAGAATGCACACTTTTTGCATACTTTTAAATGGCACTTGGATTTTTCATTTTTTCTCTTCATCTTTCACTTTTAAGTTTTACCTTTATTATACTACTTTTGGATTACATTTTAAATTGCAATTTTAATATACTAAAACCTCAAGAATGCTATACATTTATTGGAAAGAAAATTTCTACGTATAAATATTAAATAATAAACTCCAGTAAGGGTGCGGCTGATGGCGTTATTACAAGATTACGCAATGATGATGTAGAAATGATATCATGCTGGTTGACCGCTCCGTATTCATAAGTAAACACAGGAAGTTGTCAAAAGAAAGTATAAAGGTATTTATGTAATGATTTTTAGTTCTTTAGGCATAGCTATAAGACCTTTTCTTTCCTCTCCTTAATCATCGCTTAATTTGGTAAATAAACATTGTTGCCCATTGTTATTTTTTGATATTAATATAAAGCTTTTATTGTTCATTAACTAGGTTTTGTTGTTCCTATAACTAAAGACAACATGGCGCTCGAGATTTCATTTCATTATATTTTTATAATTTTTATATTGCATTTTTATTAATTAGTGAAGGAAATAATTTAGCAGATTGGAATCAAGCAGCATTCAAGGTATTTGAGAAATCCTTTTATTAGAACCTCCCTATCTTAATCTACCGACAGGACCAACGGCAGTAGCGATTGTTATTTATTCATATTTTTCAATTAAATTGATTTGAACAATTGCTAATAGTTTAGAAGTAGCAGATTATACTGGCGATATAATTTATGGTGTTACAATTTGCGCCGTTTAATGTTATATGCATAGCTGCAAACAACGCTTTGTTCGCCTGGGCGTTGATATGTGATATCTCCAACATATCTAGGCTCTGCTAGTCGACTACGTTTAGTTGGTGTAGTGCATTCCAAATTGGTTTCTCTTACATGTGATGTTGAATCATTAAAAGAGTAAGATATGTACTTAATTCAAACTAGGAGAGGAAAATGCATACCTTGCGTTAACAGATTCTGTAAATTTACGGATGAGCATGGAATTTGGTTGTGGTCATTTGCTACATTTGAACCCAAACTGAAGTTCACGTTACTACAACTGATATTAAATCCTTAATAAATAAATACATATTAAGATGTAAGTACAAATGAATTACCTTTTCAAAACGGCTTGCTTAACAGGTGGTATAGAGCCACGCTTTAAAATTCGAAGTCCGCCACCTTTTCTGTTATCTATAAAATTTATTTCACCAGAATGTAATGAACAAATTTTATAAGTAACGGGTACTTCTTCATATCTTCATTTTAATTTACAAAAATTAATCCATTCTAAACGAGTAAACCGATCTTTTGGAAACCTAACCAAAAATTTCAGATTAAAAATAATATAACACAGTACGACATGTTTATTTCACTAAATAACAAGTAATTTTCAACAAATAAATAAAGAACATTCACGTTGTAAACAAACGGATAAAAGTAAAATGTCTACCGATAATCGATATCACATGATCACATCTCGCATACAAACACCTTTCGATTATGCGCATCGGTTAAATTATGCTGTAAAGGATCGATAGATATATTTCCACCGTGGTGTATCGGACATATGGATAGAAATTTGTTCTATCCACGTATCGAAGGTCTACACTATCCGCCATTGCGTTCTAAGATGTTGAAAAAACGGTTATGCAAACCCGTTCTTTTCATCTCAGTTCATTTATAAGATTTACTCAGTTAATATTCTCAACTTGATGTGAGTTGAGTGACGAAAAGAACGCAGTAATTGTCATATTAGCCGCCTACGTCAACTAATGTTTATGTGATTGTTTAGCCAAATCACAAATATCCAATCAATCGAAAATATATGGACCGATATAGTAAAAAGTTACTCGAATAGAATTTTAACCACATAATGCCAATGACCTCTGAGAAGCAATATAGGAAGCTTGGAAATGTTTGGTAGAAAATTATGATATGAGAAACTTGGTCTTATCAATGAATGGAAGGTTGCAAAACGTTATTATTAATAAACAAGGGCTTCCACTGAATATTAAATCAAATAGCATGTTAGTTACGAATTGTTAAATTAATGTAGGATTTGTTTTTCTTAATTATTTAATTTCTTTGCTGTGAACACTTTTAAATTGTGAAGCATTTTCAGATACTTGCATTATGAGACGCCACTGTAAATGAACGTCATATTGACATAAAAAGTCCTTTTACTCAATTTAAAATTTCAAAAACGATTGCTAGATAAGTGGCAACTTTTCCGTGGCCGCACCTGTACATTTAAGGAAAAAGGTTTGTAGACCTTTTTGTTGAATAAAACAAAGGTTTCTATTTTAAAAACACACAAAAACCCTGACAAATATGACAAAAATATTTATTGTATTTATTCAAATAAGAAGTAATTGCTTTAATACTTTTAAATACATAATGATTGTGGGAAAGACAATAATTTCATATATTTAAACATATTTTATTCAAATTTGTAACATGTTTAATGCAATTTTATTGACTTCGTCACTATCTGGTTTGGGTGTCTCATCTTTTGTGGTACAAATTTCTTTTTATAAACAGCCGTCGTTGTTAGAAAATTTTCTTATGAGGTATATTTTTATTTTCTTTACAAACCTCTTTATTGTTTACAATTCCACAAGAGGAGCTAATGCTTTTTGCTATGTCCAACTCTTCAGAACACCCAAGGTTGTTGATAGCGTCTAACAATTCAAATTTAAATTTTCTCGATCACTTAAAAACTTCTCCTTCCCATTTACTCTTGATTTGGACAATGCTTGGATGATTGGCTTTTCTTCTTGGGTATTGACGTTTTCGTCAATTGTTAAATCGGTATATCATCTAGAAAAATATTACTTAGTAGGAAATTTACATCACAAAACGTATTTATACAGCTGCTCAAAAGAACAATTTTGCATTTCCAAAACAAGAGCATTGCATCTTCGTTTAACTTATGAAAATGACAATGCAGCCACCAACAAATTAAAAATTTGAATATAAGATATACCTACCTAGACACTGCAAAACTTTATCCTGGTTTCCACTGGTGTGAACATTTTGAGTTTTAAAATTTGCTTATAAGGTATACATGCTTACACATGTTCCATTTAATTGAAGCGTCTAAGCATGAGCACGAATACCTACGTACGTTTCACATTAAGAACGGACCAACTTGCAATTACAATGCTTCTGGCTTTCCTCAATTTGGTACAGATCTTGTGTGGATGACGAGGTACTATCCAACCATTCTCGTTGGCTACTACCTGTTGTGACGTGTGGCCAATTATTGAATTAATATTAAAAGGAAACATACCTTCTATTTCTAACTGGTTAACACATCTTATTTATATGACACACATACATACATATTTTACATTTTATTAAATCATTCACTGTGTTATTGTTGCACGCGATTACTAATACCATTGTTATCGAGAGCAGCGGCGTAGGAAAAACAGTGGCGTATCTATATTCACAATATTCTCCTCACTTATTGAAGGTCCTATCTATCCTAAAAGTAATCACTTAATTTCACTGGTTGCTTACTTTTCTTTCAGAACGACGTAATTCCGGAACTTGTATTCCAGTATCTGCGCTGGGAACATTTGGAGCTGGAACAACTGGAGTATCTGTTACTGGAATTGTTTGAAAATGTGCATCTTCTTCTTCTGGTGCATATCGAAAGGGTTCTGGTGTATCTTCTTGAAATTTAACTGGTTTCAGTTTGCTTTTTGAAGTTGGTTCATATGTCGTTTTAATTTGTAACCATCATCTAATTCTACTAGATAGTGCAATTTTCCGAATTTCTTGATTGCTGTGCCTGGTTTCCATATCACTTTATTGTTTGAAAAACTTCGCTAGTACTCTCTCCCCCTCTTGCAGTGAACGTACTGAAGGAGTTGTTGAGTTTGTACTATTTTCGAAATATGGTCGAATTGAGTCTAATCGAATTCGAATTTTCGTGTGAAGGTAATTTTCGGCTGGTGATTTCCCATCTATGAGCGGTGTTGCTCTGTAACGTAATAAAATTGTCTGCAATTTTACGGATAGAATAATTTCTCGTTTTCCATTGCTTCTAAACGTTGTTTTAAGGTTTGGACATTTCGTTCTGCTAAACCATTTGTTGCAGGGTGACCAGGAGCTATGAACTTTTGCCTGATACCATTATCATGGCAGTAGTTATTGAACTCTTGGCTGGTGAAAACGCTTGCATTGTCTGAAACGATTTGTTTCGGATATCCATGAGTCGAAAATATTCCATTTAAGTGTTGAATCGAATTGGAACTATTTGGACTTTGGTTTAACACGCGAATTTCTGCCCATTTTGACTTTGGGTCCACAACCACTAGAAAATGTTGGTTGCCTATGGGACCTGCATAATCGATATGTATTCTTTCCCAATTTTCGTCAGGTATTTCTCACTGATGAAGTGGTACCTTGGATACACTATGTTTAATTTTTACACACTCTGAACATGATTTTACATATCTTTCAATGTCTTTGTCGATACCTTTCCAGAAGCAATATCTTCGACTAAGTTGTTTCATTTTGTAATCCCTAAATGCGTCACGTGTAGTTCTTGGAGTATTAAATCTTGCATTGCTTTTGGAATTACAACCCGTTGATCTCGAAATAGTATTCCCTGGTCGATTGGTGAGTCTATTGAGATTGAATGTAATTCTTGAATAAGCTCTTGTAGCTCTCGGTCTTTTGCAGTTTCGTTTCTAATACGCTCAGAATTTATAGTGTCAGTCGAAATTTACAAATTGTCATTTCGTATACCTCGTGCATTTCTTCATTTTGCCACGCGTCAAATGAATTATTTGATTTTATTGGTGCTCTTGAAAGGCAATCTGCGTTTTTATTTTCAACGCCCCGTTTAACTTGAATATTGAAGTCGAAACTGGATAGAAATGAAGCGTATCGAATTAGCCTTGCTGAAGTGGTTTTTGACGTTTTCGCTTTAGGATGAAAAATCCGCGCTAAAGGTAGGTTATCCGTAATTAACTTAAATTTTCTTCCAATTAAATATTGTTGAAAATATGCCATACCAAACACAATGGCAAGAGCTTCTCGATCTAGTTGCGAGTAGTTTTTCTCTGCTTGTGTCAGTGCGCGTGATGCAAATGCAATTGGTTTTTCCAAATCATTATCTTCTACATGTGATAATACTGCAGCGATACCAAAGGGACTAGCGTCTGTTGAAAGAATTACCGGAAGTGCTGGATCGAATGGAACGATAACGCGGTCACTAACAAATTTCGGCTTTTAATTTTAAAACGCCGACTCGCATTCTGAAGACCAAAAGAAATTTGCGTCCTTCATTAGGAGTTTTCGGAGGGATTTTAGGCATTGGCATGTTCTTAATGGCATTCGTTTTCTTTGGATCTTTCGAAATTTGGTTGAATCTGACTACATACCTTAGGTAGTCAACTTCCTCCTTGAAAAAGAGCATTTATTTTCATTGAGATGCAAATCCTTTTCTTGAAGTGTTTGAAGACATCGAAACAAATTCTCGGAACATTCGTCATATGTCGACCCGTGTACTAAGATGTCATCGAAGTATGCTATCGTTTTCGGGAGGCCTTGCAATATTTGGTCTATCACCCTGTTGAACTCTGCTGGAGCAGTTTTTATACCAAAACTTAAACGATTCATCTTGTATGTCCCTCGATGTGTCGAAATTGTTTGGATTGAACTACTAGCATCATCTACTTTTAAGTGTAGGTACGCTTTGAACAAATCTAATCTACAGAAAAATCTTGAATTCCGTAGGTTGTTCAAAACGGTGTCAATTCGCTTTATTGGATAGTTTACATTGACTAAGCAGTCATTTACTGCGACTTTGTAGTCAACGCACAGTCGTACCTTTCCATCCGGTTTGGGTACTACAACTAGAGGTGAACCCCAATCACTTGTAGCACATTTTGAAATTATACCTTGTTCTTCGAGTAAATTTAACTCGTGTTCAACTTTTTCTTGAAGCGCATAGGGTAAGTTTCTTTCCGGGACGTAAACTGGTTTTGAATTTTCTCGAAGTTGTAACGAAATTGTAACATCTGGAACCAATCCGATTCTTTGTTCAAAAATTCGGGAAAACTGGCTGCGAATATCATTCATATTTGCAATTTTGTTAATAGGGAGGGGTACGTTTTCCTGAGAACTTCTGGTATCTAGTTCTTCTAATTTGATTTGTAAATGACGAATCCACACTCTGCCTAAAAGTGGATGCAAGTCGTCTGGAACTATGTACGTATCTTCGGTTGACTCGAAATTGCGATATCGAACGTTTACGGTAATTTTTCCATAAGGGCGGAAGATTTGATGAGTGTAAGCACGAAATAGGACATTAGAATTGTCGAGTTTACGTTTTATACTTAATTTGTCGTATAAATATTTCGGAATTAATGTAAATCCCGCACCTGAATCTACTTCAAACGTTACGTCACGTCCTTCTATCGATATATTGATAAAATATTTTTGCGCATCTTGATTTTGTTCGCTTTTACTTTTGAAAACGTCAATAATTTGATTAGTTTCATTAGTACCTGTTATTCGGTTAACACTGTAATCACTGTAATGAACATTGTTTGTACTTTCCGATTTGAACTGTTTTTATTTCGGAGAAGCGTCATTACGCATACTTTTGCAACATGCCCGGATTTATTACAATGTCTGCATTTTAAATTGTCGCGATTTGAACGGCATTCACTTGCGCGATGATTATCACGACCGCACCTGAAGCATAGATTTTCTATACCAAGCTCACGATAATCAATTTTCCCTCGTCTATTTGAATTACCACGACTTTCTCTTTGATTTCGATTTGAATTAGAATTGCGATTTTGAAAATAATTTGATTGACTTCGTGAACGCTGTTGCTTTGAGTTCGAATTACGCCTGGATTGTTTTTGGTTCGTAACAGTGTACGTATCTATTTGCGTTGAATGAATAGAATCTGTGTGCGTATCCATTTTGGTTATCGTCTTGCTATCGGCACGTGCTGCTTCCAATGCAATAGCTTTTTGCACAATTTCATTGAAATCTGTAATTTTGGACTGGAGTAGTTGCTCTATTATCCAACTGTCTATAAGACCACGTATGAATTGAGCACGGCAATATAAATATTTTCGTTGCATTTACACGTATATTGAAATTTGCATGCACTTAAATTGCTTTGAAGAGCGGTTACATATTCTGCAATTGTTTGCTTAGTGGATTGAATTTATTTATCATAGAAGGAATTCTTTTCCCATCAGCTGAGAAAGCCGCTAAAACAGTAAGTTGCTCTTTTTCACTTTGGACGCGTTGATAGAAATCTTCAGAAATTTCTGTGGGCCCTAACACTTTACCACTTTTTGGACAGAGATTAAACCCTGCTTCATCAGCATTAAATATGCGGCTACTGTCTTGCAAGACGTCCATCAAATTGTTTTCTTCAAAGTAAGATTTTATTTCATCAAACCACAAATAAATACGGTCTAGTGACAGCCGCTCGAGCCTTACTTAAAGACTATGCATGTTTTTCCTTGACGCATGGATGTCGTTGAAGGAAACCTTTGAACCAAAATCTGCCAGGGATAGAATTGCCACTTAGAAAACGTGTTTCTTTCTTATTGTCTTTTAAAAACCTTTGAACCGATGTCAACAAGTTATTCTAGTGCACTAGAAAACCTTTTTTGGCCATATTCAGTATCCATTCCACTAGTGTTTGCTCTTCAGCATCAGATAGTTCTGTAGGTGGACCCATTTCCCGATGCAATGGAACATTGCCAGATAATTTTCTTATTAAAGTACTGTGAGCAACGTTAAATTGTCGAGCAGCTTGTTTTTATTCAATCCTTCCCCTACAGTTCTAATAGCATTCTGCATGTCTTCCTATGCATAACTAAAAATTGGCGCTGACTCATTTTCGGCGCATTTGACATTTTCAGAATTAACTATAAAAATAGACCAATTAATAAAACGAATTAAAAATAGGTGTCCATTATTGAAATTAAACGTTTTAATAATGGACACCCTGAGACCATTATTAAAGCGTCTGTCACAATGATGTTAACCAAATTCTTAACTGTCTTACAAATTTAAAATTCGCGGTGTAATATGGGAGGAGCTACATTTAATGTTTCACCAACTTTAAGAGTAAGCACTAAACAAAACACTAAAACAGGAAATCAAGTGAAATGAACTTGACAGCTAAGCAGGTCGAATGACGAATATTGGCGAATTTCCGTTATTTCAAATTTGAAGTATATGATCCGTCAAAATTTAAGTCATACAAATCGCATACGTAAGAGTTCGAATTTCTATTGGTAGATGTTAGTGATGTTAAGAAATCCAGAATTATTCTGTAGTGTTGACATGTCCACATAACATAACCATTACCATTAACATCATTGTGAACAGTTGCTAACAGACAGCATTTTCTGTACTTTAACATTTTAACTAACATTACTACTACCGTTAACATTAACATCATTGTGACAGGCCAGTAATGCAAACGGAATATTATTGTATGAGTAATGCACACCCACCCTAAAACAAAAATTTGCATAATATCGACTAATATTTTAAGAATATGTTATTTATACCCTTACCCATAAGTACGTTAATATTAATATATACGTCAAAACTATTTTTGTACGGTATCTTTTACAAAAAATTGCAAAAACTCACCAACTCAAGTGGCACATAAATCAGCTGTTTATTGGTCATCCATATTGAAAATATTTTACAATTAACCGCACAATGAAAGTGGCTTACTTCAGAATATTGCCAACGATAGAAAATGAAATACCCTACAATCTATGACTGATGGCATAACAATATTGGCGCTAATTTTCAAAATGTTTGTTAATTAATATTCAAAGTGTCCATTACTGACTCAGTGTCCATTATTGGGGCGGTTACCCTACCTGCTTTTCTTTTGAATATATTTTACATAAATTGTTACGCCAGGCTCTATTCACATGCCATGTGCAATACTGTCTGTGAACAGGCAAATCCATAACTTCAATCTAGCCATTATAAAAAATTAGAGCCGTATCTGTCATAAAACACTTGATTTCAGGGATCTACCCAAACTTTCTTTAACAGCCATAAAAATATGTACATCATATATTGATCAGATCGATTTGAAATTAGAAAAGTGCATGAGAATCCCTCACACATGTCATCCAGTATCAAAATTGTGATAAAGTTAAATTCATACATATTTAACCCAAAAGTTTCATCAATGCAGATACATTCATCACCGTATCTATCCAACATTTCAAGCTGACCTTGATTCATGATTATCAATGCAAAATCATCATTTGTTAATAATGGGTAGTAAGTGCAACATTTTCCTTTATAGAATAAAACACTGATTGCATCGTTGCAGTGTCTACAGGCTTCATTGTTAAGGTTTAAACTTCTTTCTATATTATGTAAGTCTTTTTTGTTAAAAGATGACGTCGTTCCAAAGCACCATTAATTGATTCTCTAACATCTAAAATTTTTTCAAAGGGAATTTTAGCTGCAATTTACAGGCAATGTATGCCGGTCTGTTTTGTTAGAATTTAGGTGACCCAAATCACTGGTATGCCCTACATGTGTACTAACATATTCAACTTCAAACCTTCACACAGACATTTCTGCAGGGCAGTACCCATTAATTTTTTTGAGCCTTGTGTTTTAAATGTCGTAAAAGTTTTCCTTTACTTTTGTAAAATCCAGACTGGTGGCATTTATATGTTACCTAAGTGAATTTTTATTTTGTCTGTTCCACATTCTTTTACAAATAAATCATTTGATTGGTTTTTTCTTGATTTTTTCACGTCTGAAATGCTTCCAAACTGATAAAATATAGATGTTCAGTTACTACATCAACATTATGTCTTATCCTAAAATGTTTAAACAAATTAGGTTTGGTAAAATATTCTGAATCAGATTCATTTTACAAAATACATTTTAGGCCAGTGATTTTTTTCATGCATTTTTATGCTGTAAGTGTGTAAAATGCTTTTGACATTTTTCACAATCATACTGTTATTTCTTTTGCTTGGTAAGTTGAGTCAATTTGTCTAAAACAAGATATAAAAAACTGTTGCTTAAAAATTGACTACATTAATGTTTGTTACTTATCGTTATGATACTTTTTGACATGTTGAGTCAGATCGGAATATTTCGCAAATGTTTTATGACACTCATTGCACACCGCATCAATTTTAAAAGTCTTAAGGGGTGCTAGCTCTTCCAATTTACCTAAAATAATTTATAAATTAAACTTCTTATATACTTTTTGAGTGGTGTTTCTTACCTGGATGGAATTTCTTTATAAGAGTCCTCAAGTTATAGCGTTCTCCAAATAATTTGTTGCAAAATTTGCCCATTTTTAAACTGAATAATAAAAAATATAACAAATTATACACAAAAATCGAAAAATGTTAGGTTAAGTTAAGTGTTGAAAAGCTGAACAATTTATATACTCCTCCGCGCAAAGCGAAAGCCAAAGTAGAATCCATGGCGCTAGCCGCCAGTCTCTTCTAATTATGCATAACAAATGACACCAATATGTAGATACAATACATTAGAAAGGTAAGCTCAAAATCCTTTTCAGGTTATAAATACAAATGTAATCATTAGGAATGGTAATGTGCGTAGATTCTACATCTGAAGAAAGAAGATTGGGTTTTGGTTTATAAATTTAATTTTTCATACTCCAGGTATTATATATTTATACTGTACTGATTCATTTCAGTTGATTACAATTTCCGAAGGAAATTTGGCATTGTAAATGGACTTCACTACATGATTTGTGAACAGCGTCTTTTTAATTTTTTATCATCTTATCCTAAAATATCATTATTCATTATCGTATCTATTACTTGAATATACAATTTAAAAAGCTAAATATACTTAAAGTAGTAAGCAATAATTCATTTTATAGTGATTTCTATTATTTTTTTATAAATTACTTGTGAAATTTAAATATCTTACTGTTCATAAAATTATGTGTAGATTAGTGTTTAATTTATAGGTGTATTTTCCTTGGTGTAGTGTTTACGGTTAATTTATAATAATATTGTTTTAAGTGTATACTGCTGTGTATGAAAACCTGGAGTTCATACTTATAGATAAATATATTCATGCATCCAACATTCAAATGGATTTAATGTAAAGTAGACCTTCATAAATTAACATTAGTTTTGTGTTATAATTTATTTTTAACTTTTAGCTTAGGTTTTAGATTTCAAACATATAATTGAAGACATGAGTTGATAAAGGTGCTATGCCCACTTTTTAATTAATTAAAACAAGCAATATCTTGTAATCTCGGTATATTTTGGTATTTATTTGTTTGGTATTTTATAATAAAGTAAACTTTACATTTTTTAGTTATTTTGATTTTAAGGGACATAGCACTTTTATCAACTAAGATCTAATAGACATTCTGATGTTTATTTTAGTGAATAAAGGAGCTACCTATGTCGTTTTTAAATTGAAATTTATTTGTTAAACACTTTGGTATAATATTAAAATAAATTTTAATTTTTTATAAAATGGAACAAAATACAAGTTAACACAAGAGTAAGTGCCAAAATCATTTACTCTGATCCATTTAACTGTATCACGAAAGTTTATTTTTGATTAAGAGGGTTGGTCACTTTCTTATACAAATGCAGTTTGCCTGGAAGTGTATCAAAATCAAAAAGAAATGTTCCATATTATAAGACATACTGTGTTTAGTACTGGCAGATTTTATTATATCCCGGTATTGGTCTGGTGTTTAAATATTTTGGTGCTTTCGAAGGACTTTCTCGATGCGTCCAAAGTCTCCATCTGAATCAAGGTAGCTATGACCAACTTCGGGAAATTTATGGTCTATAATTCTAAAAATACCATTTAATATTAGGTACTTGTAAAGACTAACAATAGTAAAGTTTTTGTTTTGCCCTCCACATTGATCGGACCAAATTATTATATGTTCAATCTCTGGCTTTTCTTCTTTAAGTAACTTACAAAAGCGTAGCAAACAACTTGCTATTTCATTGCTGTCTCTGTTGGCGATATCTTCCGTCCATGTGAAAAATATGATTTGTGGCCTGAACTGGTTATACAGTGAACGCCAAAGTTATACAACCACATTTGCCTCAAGTAAAAAGATTTTGAAGTTGATAATTTTGGCAGTGGCATTGTTTGTTGGAGATCCATTGTTATGTAACATTTTTCTTTGTCAATGAGTGCCACTTCTCGATCAACTTTCTGCAAGGCGAAAGCAAACTGAAACTGTTCGGTGTGTTCTAAAGAATTTCCCCCAGCATCACATATACTAGAGGTATCGCTTTTTGGTGTACGAAAAGACAAGTTAAATTTGGTTTGAAAAATGTGCCTGTAAAAGGAAGCCTTAACCATGTATTTATTTTCGAGTTTTCGTTCCTCGCAGTGCTGTATGTAAAGCTGAAGAAGTCGGTTAATACTAAGTAAAGGTGAAAGGTATTTTTTATGCTGATTTTTGTTCCTCGAATAATGTGATTCTTCCGAAGGGATCTGTTTGATGTGATTTTCAATACAGGTAATGACATCCACTGGAATCTTTTTCGGATTTTTATGACGATCCTGCTGATGTGGCGAGGGAGCTACCTGATCAGATTTTAGTTCATTTTGAGCTTTAAATAATTTTTTCTTCCAATACTATACAAAGAGCAGAAGGCATCTTTGCACACCAGTACGGTTTCTTTGTTATATGTTACTGCATACTTAAAAGTGTAACTTTTGGTTTTTAATTTTTACGAGACCGATGACGATTAACTTCATGTATTTTGATACTTTTAAAAATCAATACATTTTTGGAATCAATGTCTAGGTTTTCCCAAAATTTTTTCTCTGCTTTCAACGCTAAATTTCTCACTACACTTTAAGCGACATTTTTTATACATACGATTCCGTTTTTATTACTTTTTTTCCATAACTTTACCAGTTTTTTGAGATATGTGTTGTTCATCTTGTTGTCTCAACCTTGCAGCTTAGTTTCTTTTCCAATTATCCGGATTCCGTGTTCTCTTTCTAGCCACTTTGGAATTTGGTTTAGTAGTTATTTTACTTTTGATTATTTCATCAGCAGTAACATGCAATTTTTGTTTATTTTTATGCATTTCTTCATTTTGATCATGTCTGAGATTTGCAGGAACATCGTCGTTTTGTATTTCTGCACCCCCTTCAAGTAACCTTAAGGATATGCTCTCCAACGTTTTTGGAACGTTTAAATGTTTTTTGTTCAGTATTTCTGCCTTTTTATCATTTGGATTGTCACAAAAAAACACTACGTTTAATTCTATGTACATCTTCTCATATCTGTTGTATGTGTTGGGAGAAACAAATGAGTCATTAGAATCTTCATCATTGGAAGGTAAATAAATGCTGCCTGACGTGACGCTTTCATCATCGCTTGTTTACATATAATCTAAAAAAATATTGCGTTATGACTTTACTTATAGAACACCCTGTATTTTATTACATCTTTAAATACTCCCTTAATATCCGATTTCATTGATATACCACACATGGGGTTTAATCTAACGCCCTGTAATTCTGTAATTATTTATCTTAGACCCCAAGTGTGATATCAGTTCAATCAGGGAGAATTTAAAAAATAACTGTGATACCACCATTTTTCGGGACATAAAATATTTTTAAAATGTGGTCATAACTATACCTAAAGACATATTTTTTATATTTGAATTGTACCGTTTACACCTATGAGACCGTGACGTTAGTGGTGAAACACCCTGTATTGAAGCAACGAAAAATTCCCTGACCTTCTGGGTTTTTCAAACCATGAATATATTCAAATATATGTAAATATTATTGAATTCTTACCTGTTTTACCGCTGACCTGCTTTTCAACTCCGCTGGTGCTTGGTTGTTCATCAGGATTTGCTGGAAATTTTGTTGAGTCGTGATGTGCATTATATTATCTTTTTCAACAATTTTCTTCGTACTTGAACAGGAGTTAATATCATTTTTACCCCCTAAAAAGAACCAAAAAAAATTTTTTTATATCAACAAAATTCTGCCGCCAAGTTTAAACGGTGTGTACAGGCTAAGGGTACATTATCATAGTACAAGCATAAAAGAAAGCTAAAACAACTTACCTTTACTAGCATTACATAATGCTTAATATTCTTTCACCTTTGGATGTCGTGATAAATATTATTGTAATGTTTGTATTTATTTGAAATTGTTCTATTTAATTTATGTAGATTGTCTTTAAACATGATACGTGTAAATTTTGGTTTATAACTTTATGGTTTTTAGTTACGACTCATCCTATATGTTATTGGAAAATGGCAACATTGCCATAAAAATTCGTTCTTAATAGGAAATTTTTCAAACATGTGACCGTTTTAAAAGTATTGGTAGAAATTAATCTTCTTTCTTTTTTTGTGTTTTTCTGGTACCTTGATAGAGGAAGGAAGAACGCCATTTTGGCCAAGAAATTCAATACGTAGTTAGAAGCAAATGGAAAATTTGGAAAAGGTGTCCTTAAAAATTTGATTGTATTTTTCAAGTAAAATTTTAACTCAGCCTGTCGCTGGATTTAATCTTTTCTATATAAATAAATCCTGTTGGCATTTCGAATTTGAGTTCGGCTTTAATTTTTTTTGTTTCTACTACACCTTAGCTTCGGTCAAGAGGTAAGCTACTCAATTTCTTTTCTTATTTACTAGACATAGCTTTGAAATGCATGTGTACATGTTTTGAAATTTTAATACAGCATGGGGATCATATTTTGTAAAGGTTTGGTTGTTGATTTAAATTCTGACACGGTTGTCTTATATAGGTTTTTTTGGTCCTTTACACATTTACTCAAGAGTAACATTTTCGTGCTTCCATAAGAGATATTTAAACCGTTTCTGACAGCACAATTGGATACCATGCATCCGAGGTGTGAAATATTAGTTATGGGTCTTCGAACCGGAATGGAAACAGTTTACGATTACTCCTTCTCCTACTATCTTCCGCATTAACTGAAGAAATATACGTTACACCTACGACTAGTTTCGGATAAGTATTATTGTTACACGCATACAAAATTTTACCTACGGTGAGTGACTTTTGTTAGCTTTTCTACATAACGAGGCTCTCGTTACCTGTACATTACTGAAATTCTTATAACAATTACATTACTGTGCTTGCTACATAAGCTACATTCGGATAATAAACACGGAGTTCGAGTGGTATTAGAGTGAGTTTAGAACACGTGACCACAGTGTAAAAAGAGTGGCAATTAGGCATATCGAACGATTCGGCATTCCCCCTACAATATAAAAAAGTAAGGTTAAGGAACATGTTTGGTAATAAATGCTGCCGCCAATATGTTATTTGACTATGATTCGAGTTCAGAAAATGAAGAAATACAAAAAATTGTTAATTTTGCTGAGGTAACTGTCCATCGAATGGATTCACGCCAATTTCAAATGCACTTTCGAATGAATCGTACCAGCTTTGAGTGTTTGATAGAGATGTTAATTGCAGTAGAAGATGAGAATCGACCAACTAAACGAACTTCAATAGAGAAGGAAGCCATGGTTATGGTTTGGTGTTTAAGTAACATAGAATCATTTCGGTATGTAGGTATATCTAATTTACTATTTTTGAAATTGCCGTGGCTTGTTCTTGATTACAGTTCAGTAGCTCAGAGATTTAACATCAGTAAATCCACATGTTGGGAGATTTTGTATCGAACGTGCAATTTATTATTGAAAGCCAATGCAAAATATAAATTAATTTGTTGGCCAAATGAGGAGCAACAAAGAGAAATTTCAAATAATTTTGGAAGGCAAAATCGACTTAATTTTCCCGGGATTATTGGATGTGTGGATGGTTCCCACATCAGAATATGTGCTCCAAAAGAAAATCGCAATTCGTATGCAAATAGAAAGTCCTACCATTCCATTTTATTACAGGGTGTTTGTGATAATCAATTGCGATTTATTGATGTGTATGCTGGAGAAGTGGGATCTATTCATGACTATAATATGTTTAGAAGATCCCCTTTGTTTCAAGGTATAAACAATGGAAGTGTTAGATTTTATAACAACACTCACTTATTAGGAGAATTGGCATACAAATTGGAACCATATATGATGACACAATTTAAAATTATGGAATTTAACTGCTAGACAAAGCAATTACAATAAAATCCTTAGCATACTGCGAGTCAAAATTGAACATTCCTTAGCACTTTTGAAAGGCAGATTTCGTCGGTTAACATATATGGAAACAACTCGAATAGATCTTATTACTCTTCTAATAATATCAGCATGCATATTGCATAATATATGCATTCTTAAAGAAGATTTTTTATCAGATGTACTTGATGTTGAAGTAGAATTGCAAGAACTACATCAACTTAATGAAGAACTTATTATGGATGTTGAAAACGCTGTACCTATAGCTATAAATAAGCGAAATTATATTGTAAATAGTTACCATTGTTAAGAAATTAATCAATTTATTAATATATACTTTATTTTTAAGAAACTGCAAATAAAACATATTTTCTAAAATAAAAACAATTCTCAAAACTTCAAAAAATAAAAATAATTCTGAGAACTTAAAATACAATTCCTACTAATAAACAGTCTTATGGTAAATTTCATTTCATTTTTTAATCATTACATCAAACAATTCATTAAATTTGTCCCACCTCTGCATCTTTTCATGATGTCGTCTTTCACGAGGTTGTAATGGGTGCTTTCTTTTTGTTAAATGACTTGATGTATCAGTATTGCTAGTACTTGCAATCTCTGGCTCACTTACAACTTCTTGGGTAGTAGCGTCATTTGAATTAGATACAATCAACCCATTAATATTGCTACAAGTAGCAATTGGTGTTATTTCAGGTTTATTTCCTAATACTTTGTGCATATTTTCAAAGTAAACCCATGTTCTCTTCTTTTCCCCAGAAGTTCTGTTGTGGTTTAAAATGCCCGTATATGTCCTTTTAATGATTTCCACTTACTTTCGCAGTTTTGTGGTGTGATTTTTATGAAATTGTTCCGAACACAATTTTGCAATTGTCTGCCACACAAAATTTTTTATTCCGGTTGAAAACTGTTGGTAATGTTCTGCGAAGGTATCACTAAGAAATATAATTGCTTCATATGTCCAAACTTTGCCTTCACTACCATTTTCTTTCTCATTCTCGAAACTGCCCTGTCCATTTTCAATGGTGAGTCCATACACTGTCATTATTTGCTGGGACAATTTCTGCCAGATTAAGATATCATCTACAAAACAATGAATTCCTTGTGAAGTATTTGGTTTATTATGTTTTACGTACATACCATTGATATGTTTCAATAGAATTTTGTTGCTATCAATTACAGCCGCACCGCAATCAGAAAGAATAGGAATATATTCTTCCAGATTTGTTTCCATTTTCTCATGTATAACAGAAATAATGAGTAATGAGGGTTATAACACAGAAAGAAGCTACGTTAACCCTATTTTGTTACAACAAACATTTGACTTGATCAGCTGGTTATTAAACGACGTCATACGCATGCGTGCACTATCAGCGCGTTCTCCAAACTCGGTGTTTAAGGTGCAAGCTCTATTTACACCACTCTATGTAATCCGAACACTACCGTGTTGACACTAAATACACTGCACTGTTATGTCCGAACGGTTCTTTAGAGTTAGCACGGAGCACTCCGAGTGAAGTATCCGAACGCAACTATTGTATTAGTGTGTTTCCGCAAATATCCGATTCCTAAAATTAATGCTTATACTTTACTGTTAAACATTTGCTATACCTTTGTACCTGTAAAAGATAATTTGGGTTATTTCAAAGTTTTGCTTATACTTACGTTTAACTTAGCAATAGAATTTGTATTTTATCTATCAATTTCTAACTTTTCTTATGTACTAGCTTTATTTTGATAAATAACCGTAGTTGTTCAACCGTTAGAACTGTCTGTGTTTACTGTACATGCAATCAGCTGTTTAGTTGACGGAATGCTACCATTTGAGTTAAATTTACACGGTTTGTCTTAAATTATGCTAACTGCTGGGGTTGTATAAAAGTTATTTATTTCAATTACTGTGTAAATCAAATTGCATATTTATTTATCATCATTGGGGTTGTATAAAATTTGTTACTTTTCACTGATTAAGTACAATTTAATAGTTGTTTAGTAAAACATTTTAATTTTTGGTTAGTAAACATATGCTTACTAATGAATGTGTCAATCTGTGTTGCGCATTTCTTAAATTCTTGCACTGTAATTGCCAAATCTGTAATGAACTTAGCCTTTCGAATTTTCTAAACGCTTCATGCTTACTTTGTCTGTAATGCTTATATTAACTACATTAATTTTTCTTACATAAGGTAAACAACAGGGTAGACATCTAGTGATAATTTTCGCTTTATATTTGGGGTTTATTTGCGTCCGGTTGATTGGAAACTGATAGATTAGTCCGACGGAGAGCTCTTCGTGGAATATCGGTGCAAGTATTCAATTTCGGATAATTATATACATGTTTGGGTATTCTTTTTCTTTAGGGTCAACGCTAGATGGCGGACCGTATTGTGTCTGATTATGTAAATTTTAAGTATAATGCATAGTTTTTTTCTAGATTTGGTTGAAAGGATTACTGGTGGTTTATTTTGTAGATATATTGTATCTGATGTATTATTGATTGATTTATTGGGAATATTTCCTGAATGAATTGTATTTATGTCTTGAGTTGGCGCTCCATAATTTTTATGTTAGATACTTATGAACATTTAATTATTATTATAAAATTTATGCTATTTTACCGTGGGTATACTAAATAAGTGGTGTTAAACGATCGTAAGTTGTTTCGTTAATCCTGTGATCTACGATCCACTTCCTAGCCAGTCCTTTGTCAGTGTGGACTTGGTTCACCTTTTTATTTTAGTTATCTCTTTTGTCCTGTGTGGCCGTAGCCCTTTTCTTGATAGAGGGCGATATAAAATTAAATCAAGTGGTGCCCTTTTTAAATTTTGTGTATATCTTCTCTCCTGCCAAAACGCCCATGGATCCAAGTGCTTAACAGACCGACTGAGCTTCCGGCTAATTCCTTTATCTATGTTACAGCACTTTAGCCACAATTTCTACGAATATCCCTTTGTGCACGTAACAAACACTAAAACACACACGACGTTTAAATTAATTTATTTATACACTATTTATTGTCTAAGTCACAACTATATTAAGTATAAATTTTATATAAACATTTATATTCGACGGTTGATTCGGAACTGCTTCTCCTCGATTATTTATTCCATTTATATAGACAACAGAATAATCCAGAACGCCAATCTAGACGCTGCGGCGACTTGAATATTACTGAATGAGGGCCGAGATGCTTCTGGAAATGGCGGCCAGTGCCGTAGGAAGGGGGATTTTGTGCATACGTTTAGTTTGCGGATTTCGATAATTTATTGCGTTTCTAGAATGGGTAGGACGAAGAGGAATGTTACGAGATATGAAGCATGACGTAGTACGTCGGGACGGCTCATGTAACATTATTTATAGTTTAAAACCGTAGGTATTTCTTAAAAAAGCTTTCTCGATTAGTGACAAAATATTATAAATATAACCTTAAAAATCGTTAAATTTTTTATTTTTTTACGGTACTCGGATGTATTCGATTTCTGTGTGTATTCGAATACCAGGGTTCTCAGATTTCGACTTTGCCCATTACTACACAAAGCACCTGAAAATGTACGAGTACACAGAACTTATTTAGTCGATAAAAGTGCTATGTCCCCAAAATGCACATAGCACATTTATCCACTAATAAATGTCGAATGAAAGCCTGACATAGCACCTTTATCAATAAAAATATTCCTTATTATTGAAAAGTTTACAGAATATACAAAAAAAGTCGTTTTGTGGACATAGCACCTTTATCAACTCACGTCTTCAATTATCACAAGCAGTGTGCTCTTAGAAAAACAGAACATTGTTATGGTTAAACATTACACCTTTGATTTTAAGAGCACATTTGATGTCACCATCGTTTAGGTATTCCTATATCTGATTTTTGAAACACTAGACTTTTTGTTAGAGAATTCCACAAAATTGTGGCAAGATATTAGCGTTTCATTGTTGTGTGTATACTTGGTGTTTCCAAAATACACGGCAAAAACTTGGGAGTGCATACCTTACGTGAAAATAAGAAATAAAGTTCCTGTAAACACGGGTCAGAAAATGCTTCTTCAGGGAGCTATAGCCCTTTGAAGATGGCTTTCACAAACTGTTTTTCGGTTTATAATTCCGGAATTACTGCACCACACCAGATTTGGGACGTTCATTTCTGTCAGTAAAGCTAATTATTTGAGACCACTGAACAAGGCTATCTTTAGCCAGGAGCGTGCGTACCAGTGGGATAAATGGGTAAATTTGGCCTCATTTTTCTAACACTTCAATTTTTTCACAGCAGATTATGATCCACTCTTACCTATTACATGAAAAGGTACCCTTAGTAAGAGTCGCTAAATATTACAGTTTCTTCAGAAATGGGAAAAACAAATTAAGACAGGGTAAACAATGAGTTCAAGCCTAAGAGCAAGTGTTGTCAAATAACTGTCAGTTTAGCATAAGTCAGTAATAATTTAAATAAGGAATAGTAAAGACAGTAACGTTTCGACTAATGATGAATCATTATACGAATGAAGGGATGGCCGATATGTACATTATGTAAGGTCGATCTTTTGGCAATGCTCTTGAAGCATGGATATTGTATCGGGATGCCTTTCCAAATCGCCGCGTACCTGATAGAAAAACTTTTGAAAACATTGATCATAGGTTACGGGAAACAAGTATTTATTAAGTTAGAGTATATATTTTATTTGCTTCTCTTTAATCATGTTTATACGTTCGTTTAACGCAATATCAAGAAGCTGTCTTACGTGTAGTAGAAGAAAATCCAGGCTCCAGTACGGGGAAATGTCGCGAAAATCGTCAGTTCAATAATTTAGTATATTGTTTAGCGATGACGCAGGTTTTAGAAGAGACGGTATTGTAAATTTTTATAATACGCATGTTTGGACTTACATACTTTTCTTGAATCTCGCCATTAACAACAATTTAATTTAAATGTATGGGTTGGTATTGTAGACGATTATTTAATAGTACCGTTTCTTCTACCACTAAGGTTACATGAGGAAACCTATCTTGAGTCTCTTCAAAATGATTTACCAGAATTACTGGTCCCTTGTGCTAAGAAATAAACTATGGCTAATACATGATGTTTCTCCCTCTCATGTCAGATTATATGTCAGAAATTAGCTTCATCGTAAATTTGATCAAACATGGATTGGACGAGGTGGACCTCAGTCAAGGTCACAAGACTCGAATCCTTTAGATTACTACCTATGGGGATATCTAAAAACGATCGTGTATAAAAGACCGGTAGCAAATATGCAGGAATTATAGGTTGTGAGCTTTGCTCAGTGGTTTCAAATAATTGGCTTTACTGACAGAAATGTGTCCCAAAATATGTTGCGACAGCTGGAGTCGCTCCGAAGCTATAAAGTGAAAACCAATTTTGAAAGCCACCTTCAAATGGTTCTAGTAGCTCCTTGAAGAAGCGTTTTCGCACCCGTGTTTATAGGAACGTTTTGTGTAATTTTTATGTTAGGTGTGCACACCCCAGTTTTTGTCGTCTATTTCGTCAGTGTTACAGAAAGAACTTTAATTTGTAGAAAAGCTACATTACCAAATTGTTTAGTGTAAAAAATTGTGTAAGAATCAAATAGTACTAAATCTAATTCGACAAAGACTTTAAAATTTTAGCTTCTAAGATTGATTTTCATGTGTAAGATTAAGATTAATTTGTACAAAAATACATCATTTATGAGATACCTATTACTTTTTTTATTGATTTATTATATCTTTATCCGACAATCTTTTTAATCCGCAGCTCCTAAGTCACTCCTTCATCCCCGAATCCAAAAACTTTTCATTATTGTATTCCTCGAACAGACTTATTATTTAAATCTCCTATTGTTACTGTTTGTCGCAATTTTAATATTGTATTAGTCGTAATGTGATATTAACAATTCCAATCTTCCCTCTCTTCTTTCTTTCGCATTGAACGTTTCAAACTAGCGTTAATAATTGTTTTATATTAATTTGTCGTTCAACTGTTTCTATGGAAACTTTTTGTTAAGATTTTTTTTTTTTTGTTTATTGTTTTCTATAAGAAATTAGTTTAAGTTATACTACGTAGTTTTAGTTTCGGATTTTACTTACTGTCCTATTATTGGATTTATAAAATCTGTTTGACATTAAAGCTTATTAATACAACCTAAAGCGAATGACAGAGATTCAATTGAACCAACCACTTACTTTCCATTTTGCAGTCTTGTGTGTTTGCTTAAAATATTTTTCTTTTACTTCAGCAAGGTATAATCTTCCACAAGTTTGAACAGTTTCAATCAATGCCAGACTTGGTATGGTCATATACGTACATAGGAATTTCAACAGGAAATAACTTCACAACACTCATTTTGTGCGCGTAAGAAGATCGCGACCGTCGCGTTTGCACTAGAACCATGCCACAGAATTTACTTGTAACTATAATCTGTCCAGAAACGAACCGAAGGAATAAATCAACACGTTTGGCAGATTCCAGTGGCGTTGGGTTGTTTTATAATATGTACGAGTATATTGCATAATATTTGTTGCCTTACCTTAAATTTAAAAACTACAAAATGTTTTCTAACCAACGAAGTGTTTCATAACCAAATGATATATTACAATGATATCTTTAAAATCACTTTTTATAGTTAAGTTTTCAATTAAACATTGCAATCGTACACGCCTATGATCTTTACTTTGGAACTCAACAACGGGTAAGTCCCATTGTTAAAGGATTAGCAGCTATTGATAAATAACTTACGTTGTAACTCTATAGTATGGAAGAGGTATATCCTAAAACTAGTTAAAGAAATCTATAAAGTACTTATTAGAAAATCGTGTACCGCTTATGTGTAAAATAAATGAACTATTTTAATTTATTCCTTCGCTTCGTTTCTGGACAGCGTATAAACATCTTATGGTAAATAGTGATTTAATAAAAGGTGAAATTAATTATCGTTTAAGGTAGTACAAAATTTGATACTATTTTGCAGATAATGTGAATATTAAGAAAGAAGACACCTCTTACAAAATTAATCAGGTTAGTACAAGTGAAGGGAAACAGTGTGAAACACATCACAAATACCTATACAGTGTGAACGTAATCAATTTAATACAACGTGATCAATCACAAGTGTACTGTAGTGGTATGACAAAAATCCCTACTTGTTGATATTGTTGTGTTTTGCAGTTGGCTGCTGTGGATTTTAGTGTGGTTTTAGTCGTTTTAGTTTGTCAGTTTATGTCATATTATACCTCCGTTTTTCACTTTTGTATTTTCTTGAGTTATTTACAAACTGTCTATATCAAGACAAATTATATATTCTGAATTTCAAATTGTGATATCGAATTTAATCGTCATGCGGTTTTCAAACATGTACTGTAAATTTTATTTAATTGTAATGAAATTATAACATTTAAATACTTAAGATTCATTATTTTGTAACGATTTAATCCAATCATTAAATAATATTTTATTTATTTTGTTGTATTTTGTAGGGATGCAGTCTAATCAAATACAAAATAGTCATTATTTAAATTAAGATAATATTTTATAATATGTATAAGATAATGACCTTCATACAGATTTGAAACTGATCGTAGTTTTTACTCGAACCATGCCCTAGAGTAGCTAGAGCAATACAGCTTCTTACCAACCTATCAGTGGTACCAACTTAAATATTTTGATCACGTGTTATACACTTGAGATTGATCACTCTGTAGTCCAACAGTGGTGCAAGAAAATGTAAAACATGATGTTTTAAAGTACAGTTCAAATTTTAAACATAAATGTGACCATTGCAATTATATAACAAAACGGAAAACAACTTTGAAAAATCATCTTTTAAAACACACTTCAGGTTATCAGTTTAAATGCGGCAATGTGATTATGCAACACATCGCAAACATCGTTTAACGATTCATCTTAAAGCACATTCTTCGAGTTATGAATACAAATGTGACCACTGTGATTATGTGACGCATCACAAAGATTGTTTTAAAATTCATCCTAAAATACTTTTTACATTATGAATTCAAATGCGACCAATGCGGTTATGCAACAAATCATAAAAATTATCTAAAAAATCACCATATTGGCGACATGCGCGTCTGTGGAACAATGCTGGTGTCATCTAGACGTGACTTATGTGTTAGAATTAATATCAAGTATCTGGCGTGGAAGACCACAAACAAAACAATATTAAAAGAAATGAAATAATTTCAATAGCATTGTAAAAACAAAAACAATAATCTATGGCAGAATGACGTTTAAAACTGTCAGATAGATATTAATAGACATAAATATATGTTAACGTTAAAAAATTCCAAAGCCGCCGCTTCTATAAAAATATCGATAATACAGCTTCAGCATTTTCAATCATATTTATTTAATTTTTACATTTATTTCGCTTTACATTAAAAAACTTTATAAAGAAAATGTATGTAAAATTAAATTTTCTTTAAAAAACGCGTCTACACTTTTTCTTATAAAATTAATCGTTATTCAGATAATGAAGATCTCTGGTGTGGAACACCCCACGACCTTCCAACCTGCAACATAGAAATTAAAAGAAATGAAATAATTTTAATAACATTTTTTTAATGATAATTATGCAACCTCTTTTACTCTTTTATAAGAAGTTTGTTACGAAAATAGGCAATAGGCAACATCATAAACGCAAAAACAATAATCTATATCAAACAGATGTTTAAAACTTCATGACAAGACAGATGTTCATAGACATCTAGATGCTAACTTAAAATAAATGAAATAGTTTTAATTTCAATTAACATATAACTATAAAATCTTTTTTTTATACGTTCATAATGAAAACAGGCAACACTGTAAAAACAAAAACAATAATCTATGTCAGAAGGACGTTTAAAACTTCTTGTCATGCTCCATTGTATAAAAATAACGATAATACAGCTTTAGCATTTTCAATCATATTTATTTAGTTTTTACATTTATTTCGCTTTACATTAAAAAACTTTATAAAGAAAATTTATGTAAAATTAAATTTTCTTTAAAAATAGGTCTACACTTTTTCTTTAAAATTAATCGTTATTCAGATAATGAAGATCCAACCTACAACATGGGAATTAAAAGAAATGAAATAATTTTAATAACATTTTTTAAGGATAAATAGGCAACATTGTAAACGCAAAGCAATAATCGATGTCAAACAAGACGTTTAAAACTGCATGACAGATGTTAATAGACATCTAGATGGTAACTTAAAAGGAAAGAAATAATTTTAATTTCAAACAATATGTAACAATGAAACCTCTTTTTTATATGTTCATAACGAAAACAGGCAACACTGTAAAAACAAAAACAATAATCTATGTTAGAATGACGTTTAAAACTTCATGTCATGCTCCCTTCTATAAAAATATCGATAATACAGCTTTAGCATTTTCAATCATATTTATTTAATTTTTGCGTTTGTTTCGCTTTACATTAAAAAGCTTTATAAAGAAAATTTGTGTAAAATTAAATTTTCTGTAAAAAATACGTCTACACTTCTTATAAAATGAATCCTTATTTCGATAATGAAAAATTGAACTAACACTTAAATTCTACCTTAGGTACTTTTTTGCTACTAAATTACACGTCATATCAAAAATTTGCACAGAACATAATTAGTCGATATGTTTAAGGTCTATATCTTGGTATTTTTATATCTTTGAAATATGCTACTGTTTTAGAAATATTTGATAAAAACTAAAAACTGCCCCTAATGAAAGTAGTAAGGCTATGCATGTTCTGGACCATGAAGTGACGTCACACCAATTAGCGACGTGGGCGAACAGTTAAGCCCCGCCCCCTTCGTACGATGGCGGCGGCTGGACGATGAGAGACGAGAGCGTGGCCCCGCCCTTGTGACGCGGACCAATGGGAAAGGAGTATGGGCCCTTCCCCTGATCAAATTATCAAGGGGCTGGCCCATCTACTGACCAATGAGGGACGTGGCGGCCATCTTGAAAAGATCAAGGGCTGGCCCATCTGTTGACCAATAAGAGACGTCGCCGCTATCTTGGAACGATATCAAGGGGACTGACCCATATGTTGACCAATGAGAGACATGTCGGCCATCTTGGACGTGTACTTTAGCTCCTGATAGTTTTTTCAGAATGGGTCCTTGACGTCTTCCTATGGGGATATTGCATGCCGCGGGGCCATATATGTAAGTTATTCGCCGTTGCTGAAGAAGAAGTCACCTTCGTTCTTTGGCTTCGTGGCTGAAGAGACGTCGATGCGTTGTAGAAATATAAACCCTGAAAAAATGTTTGCTCGTCGCAAGACTTGAACTACGGAAAGCTAGCATGGTAAATGTACACCATTGCTTCTGGTCCACCGAGCTTTGTTAGATATGTAATGCAGAAAGCTGGATATATATATATATATATATATATATATATATATATATATATATATATATATATATGCAGACGTCACACAGCGAATTTTGCTGTTGGAAAATATAAATTAATACAGAAAATCAATAAAAATTTAAACAGGTAAAATAATTTGAGTGTTAAACAATCAGGTGAAGTAAGAAACAAGCATAGTATACATAATGAAAGTAATTATATCAACTGGCGAGGAAATAATGAAAAACGAGAAATTATAAATGTGTGTACTTAATTTGGACCCATATGGAAAACTTTTTTATTGGTTTTATGAAAAAAACTTATTTTTCACAAAAGTTCTGCATGGTCTAATATCCAAAATGCAACCTTCAGTTATCAAAATTTCTGTGTCATATACGTGGTATAAAAAATATGAATTTTGCTCAAGAGTAATATACCTTTATTTTTGACAATACAGAAGAATGATGTAAAGAAAAGTTATTTAGAATTAAAAGCTATTTTCAAATATGCAATTACAACCATTTATCATGAAAATTCAGATTGTATGGTTATAATGATCTCTGAATGCCTGTGAATCACCTTCCCATTAAACATGTTTTCAAGAAGAACTCTAACATTTACTGTACTGTGGATGGAGGCATCGTCTTGCTGGAACCAAATTTTCAGACGTTCTCCTTTCCTTTTTCTTTCTTAGATGCATTAAACGCAAACGCAAGAGGTAGCCGCAATCGCTCCGCGCATCCGGCTACAGGACTCACCAACGCAATGTGCAGCGTCTCTTCAGCCCAACAACACACCACCTTATACTGTGATGTTTGCCCTCCAAAACGTTTACCACCATAAAATAATGGTTACTTCCATATATATATATATATATATATATATATATATATATATATATATATATATATATATATATTGAGATGTTCAGAAAGAAGTAAAAGAAGGATCGGACAGTTTAAATGATAATTTAGTTATAAAAGGGGTGATTTCAAGCTCGATACATGTGCGATACATTGTTTGATAGAAATCTGGTTCACGATGTGTTTAAAGTAGATTTGTTTTGTATAAAATAGTCTGAATATTATTTATACAATTTGGTTTCATCATAAAAGCATTGTGCTACTAACAAAAATGCCAAGAATGTTAAATACACTTATTTTCGTAAAGTCAATTTAGTATTTCCTTTATTTCAATAAAAGACAATTTTTCGAGGGTATTTTGGCAAGTGAACATTTTACAGGTGTATAAACATAAATTGTATAGTTAGGATTATATTAGGGATATTGTGAAATAGTTTTAGAATGCAGGAAATGTAAAAATTTCATAAAGGGTTATAATATGGACATATTAGACATTTTTCTCACATATTTTGGATGCAACTCTGTGATAAACATTGTGATATAAGTTTAACAGCAAGAACAATGCATAGAACAGTTTAACATAAAGACATTCATATTTATATACATTTTATAATGAAAATTCCAGTAAGTGTGTTAGACGATGTGACATTTTAATACAACACTATTTGACACAATGCATTTGAAATGAACAGTGAATATAATAAAGACAAGTATTACAAACCTCTAACATAACATTTTGAGTGATAAAACATTTTTAAATATAAGTTATTTGCAATTTTAGATTTAAGTTTGGTTATGTCATAATTTCTAGGTTTTTGCATAAATGTATAGTTTTTTATATTATTAGGCTTAAATTATGCTCTTAAAGTAATTAATAGGAGTTCTTTCTCAGTATCTCACAGTTTTAAAAGGATACAATGCATTTCACCGCAAAATTTCGTCAAATATGAGGTGAATTTAGAATATTTCTACATAAACTTAAAATTTCTTTAAATTCGAGATTTCTAACTATAAAAGTGTGTGTTCGTATGTAAAATTTTCCCAGGATTCCGTTTATGTAATTAGATTAAGTGTAGCTTGTAAGTTTAGGTAGTTATAAGCAAATTCAAGTTAGATTAAGTGATTTCGCATATTATTTTTAGGAACCATATCTTGTTGGGTGTCTTTTATTCGAATTTTATGTAGTTTTCATTTCTGTTGTTAGTTTTAAATCCGTTAATACATAAGAAAGTTATGACCAAATTTCTATTTTAGTCAAAATTTTAAAATGTTTCAACCAATCAGAGCCTTAGTTACAGAGGTAGAATTGCTGAAAAAAATTGAATTTTTAGTAACAACCAAAAGGTATAAAAGGAATTGCCCTGGAAGTGCTTAGCTCTCTAGAATTTGTTCAAAGTTTAAAAAAAGATTAAAGCAGTGTTGTGTATTTCTGTAATAAGTAAGTTTTCATAACCTAATTTGATTATCGGAAAGAAAGTTATAATTAACGAAGAAAATATTTGAGAGCAATTGTTTTTATACCGGCGATTAAATTAAATAATTCGGTCTCCGATGCCTGTTAGTTTTCAGAAAATATATTGTACGAGTTAATTTGTGTTACGATTTTGTTAAAAGTTTTCGTTAAATCAAACGTGATTTGATTCCATTCTACCAAATTAAAATCACATTTATTTGGTTATTGGTGTTTCATTTCTGGGTACAATTTCTTTTAAATAATTTATATTTGATCCGGCATTTAAAAATAAAAGTGATATAATAACAAAGTTTGGACAATATTTAAACACCTTACAAACGATACCAATCATTAAGCTTTAATTTATTTAAATAAATAAAAAAATTTACCAAGATAAAATTAGTGACTGGAGTGTTGCCGATTTGGAAGAAAACCTTATTAGTTTTTGGAAGTTGGTGTCATCGACAACCCGAGTACCAGTCAGCGGCAAATGGGTGTATGGTAACAGCCAGAATCAAGTGGAAAGTGCCTGCATCAAATTGGAACAACTTGAAGACATCAATTTGCATTGGGAACAGTATATGTGAGTCATTTTTTTTTATATAAAACTATTCATTGTCTACATTGTTATGTTAAATTTCCTGCAAATTATTATTTATTAGGTATATGTATTGGTGTAGAATTTCAAACAATACTTGTATAAACACCTGTAAAGGAAACAAAATTTTAAATTATTTTCATATTCTAAATTTAATTCTGAACGTATACAATAAATTTGCAAATCATTATTTGACAATTTTGACATTGTTAACTTCACTCAATAACGTTACAACGCATGCGTTGGAAGTAAATTATATTCACTCATTCTTATACATTTGTGATAATCTTTATAAAGTGTAATTCATATAATTACCTCCAGAATAAATTTAATTTCCTACTAAATATATGATCCCTATCCCCAAATTGAGATTGAGCTAGTTCGGTGCACATTTAATCTTTAAACATATACTTACATATTAATTTAAATTTAAAATATCCCCATATTCGATTATTTAATTATTAAAAATCCTCATATTTATTTTAGCCATTACAAATTATATATATATATATATATATATATATATATATATATATATATATATATATATATATATATAATATATACATATATATATATATATATATATATATATATATATATATATATATATACATTAATATTCTTATCTGCCTTCCTACAATCACTGTGGTTTTGCTACTGATTTTACACATTCAATCTCGACGATGATCACCAATATTCAAAATAAATTTCGCAAACTTTTATTTCGTTAGCAAAAATGGTTACCTCCAGGTCTCTTTACAATAACCTTAGGTCACACTTCTCACAATCAAACACTAATAACAAGATATTCGTTGCATTAACTTCTAATCTGCCCAAGCACTTTTTATTTCTTGAAGAAAATCACTAATGTTTCAAGTCAATGTATTACATCAGTTATTTGT
The DNA here is from genome assembly GCA_036346205.1 of Vesta saturnalis. Lineage (NCBI taxonomy): Eukaryota > Metazoa > Arthropoda > Insecta > Coleoptera > Lampyridae > Vesta > Vesta saturnalis. The sequence goes on along the minus strand of JARFJB010002108.1, from coordinate 4,389,359 downwards.
GAATGTATATACGATTTATCCTCTTAAGAGTTAATGCAGTGGCTATACAGTCCCTGCTACACTATAATTTTCTCCAACAACTAACCATTCTGATGGTTATCACACGAACAACCCGTACTCAAAAACCTCTAATCCTCTAGTTAACTGACAACTTCTAACTCCTCCCCTCCAATTTGGGCACTCGCTTATATATGCTCGCCACATTGCCAAAACGTCACAATAAATTCGCGCTAAACTTAATATTCACCTATCACAACAGCATTCCACTGCGTCTCTACCTCGCGTCACAGTGTCCAACATGGACAATCACGCTACCCTTATACAACACTCGCCGCCATCTTTATTTCACGTGAAAATGTATAAAATCTCTTCGAAGAAATCATCTGTCCTCATCATATTCATTCAGTATATTCACCCAGATTATATCTCAACTTTCCATACATATCTTACGTGTGCGGATTTTACATTCTATCACCTTCATTCTTGAACATGCATCAATTTACCATTATTGCACAATATTATAAAAGTTTCTACAAACAAAAATATGCACACATATTCCTTACCGTACGTTAACAAATTATCTATATATCACAACTCACTCATACGTCTACAACCACTTCTTACAGTTCAAATTCCTTCATACGATAACTAAGGCTTCATTATAAATCCAGAGGCGTATCACTTACACCACTTACATTACACACACACATACAAAATTATCTTCATGCAAACTCGCTTTAGCCGCACTCACAACGCGTCATATACGCCATCAAAACCCTGCACATACACGGTGTGTCAAAGCAACCTTACAACTTTATAGCCAGGATATTGTAGAAACTGAACGTAGACTTCGGTTAACGATGTGCTGTCGTCTGCAAATAGAGACCTGCTACCGAGAATCTTAAGACCCATACTTCTTCAGTTCCAATCTAATAGTTACTTTCTCGTTACCAAAGTCCACTAATCGACCCTCTTGATCAACCAATTTCAAGGTTATGTTATCTATACGTCGTGTAAGTACAGCTAAATAAATAACTGTAGACGACTCCTTGATTAATTTATAACATGGTTCAACGTGTACGTCAAACTCGAAGATGGTGTGCGACTGCTCACTGTTCCTGTATGCGCCTCCAGTTAAATTACACTCCACATGTATGGTTGTGGCGGAAATTATGTGAACATACAAATCAAAGTCATGAGTGTGGTCTGTTCTGTACACGTTAGGTGACAAGCCGAGCGTCCAATAGAATCCTCCTTTCTAAAGTCTACGTTATATATAGATTTAACTTCACTTTTTAACGTATTATTGTTTGCTCTTAATATAAAGTCGATCGTGTCATGCAGGTTAATCTTATGCTGTAAAAATTTGTTTATTTCTACAATTTCATAAACACCACCGGAATCGTAACCTCTTTATATTTGCCATTTTGCGTAATATAGTAAAACTTGTTGTTACCTTCATGAATATTTCGTATGGAATTGCAACCGTAGAATCCTAACAATCCTAATCCATACTGGTAATTAGGATCAAGTTCGATTGGCGGAAAATACGTTGCACTGAGCACGTTTCCCTCACCCGTCAACGTGAACGTTTGAGACATGACTATAAATAAACAAATAATATTTCAAGCTATTTATTATATAGAAAATCTAGACAAATGTCCACATATAAATGTATTATAATTTTGTTCCTTATCATAATTATATCTAATTTTACAATCTCTTAAATATCTAATTATTTCAAGTGGTGGCGCTAAATCTCCGAAGCTATCGTAGTAGATGACATCATGATCGCGTTTCTTGAAAGCAACCCAAAATCGTCAAGGTTCACGATAGCACACTCATCAAGATGTGGTTTATGGAGTAAAGCATCGCGCATAGACACTGCTCTAAAGAATGGCACACTTTAGCATACTTATCTAGATCGGAATCGGTTAATGCTCTCTGCGGCAAGTTTATGAGTTTTATGGATACGGTTTTAGGTATAAAGCACATCCCTTCTTATAAGGCTTCAAATAAAGTCCTCTGTCACTCCTTAGAACCACCGCTTCCACTGTTGCGTTATGGCGTTGGGCATCCTCTAATTGTTTCTTCGCAGTCGAAGCGTCGTTAACAGCTTTAGCTATGCCGCTCGCAACACGGCAAGATCACCTGCAGCTGAGAGACCGGCAAAGAGGGGTATTAGGAATGGAAGGAAGCCGCCAGTTTTAGGCATCGGAATGATTCTAGGCACTTGTACCTTCTTCTTTCCACCGGCAATCTAAACAGCCTTCTTTGCAGCCGATAGACTGACATCAATGAGTTTCTTCAGATTGCCATCTTTAAGCGGACTTTTGACAGATTTTCGCATAGGTTTTAAAACTCCTCTAAACGAGATCCTCTTCCTTGTTTTCTTCTTAGTATCCATACCCAACGTGATTTTAACCTTCATGGCGTTCGCTACAGCAAAGGCTGCTGTTTTCTCACCAAAACTTGAATACTTCGAGCGTACACGATTCCAAGCTTGTCTCGAAGTAGCCTGCCTGCTTGATGTCGACTTTTTACATCGTTAGAATTATGATAGGCGATATCGCGTTGTTTGTAAGCTTCGTCTAGAGGATTTATACCGGAATCACCCCGAACTAAACGTTTCCGTAGCTTGGTTTCTGGTCCGCAACATCGATAACCCGGAATATGAACCATGAAGTTTACGAAGCAGCCTCAAGAACAACCTGTGGACATTCACGATTTCCTGTATCACTTAGAGCAATTATTTGCGGACTTTCGGGGTACGGGAAGACTAATGTGATGGTTAGCTTATTGGAGGCATCGCATGGCTTAAAATTTGAAAATGTATACGTTTACTACAAGTCGCTTGAGCAGCCAAGGTATAAATACTTAGAGCATATACTGAAGCCGATAAGAGGTATTAAGTATAATGCATTCAACGACAAGGCAGATGTATTAATGCCGGAAGAGGTCGCTAAGAATTCTATAATGATCTGCGACGACATCTCTTGCCTCAATCAAGATATAATTCGCGATTATTTCAGTAGAGGGCGACACTCAGGCGTAAACTCTTTCTATCTCTGTGAAACATATTCGAGATTTCTACGCAATTCATTCGCGATAATGTGATTATGGTTGTTATTTAAACAGGATTGCATAAATTTGAAGCATGTATACGATGAGCATGTAGATACAGATATGACCTTCGATCAATTTAAATCAATGTGCTCGCAAATTTGGCGGACTAAATACGATTTCGTATGGATTGCAAAAGACTTTGATTATGGGAGATACCGAAGCGGGTTTGATTGCTATATAACCTTCTTATAATGCTCATTCAATCAGTCTAAATGGATCTTCGAGATAAGATGTTTAAGCGGAAGTTAACACAAACTCGTAATGCAATCAAACGTAAGCTCGAATTGTTGAAGAGAGGGGAACTTGAAACATATCGTTTAGCGAAAACTGGATATAAACCTATAGTGGATCCTCTGAAACAATTCGCTAACGCGGAAATTAAAGTAGGACCAGTAAAATCATAAGTACCTGCCGCAACGTCAACACCTGCGACGTTCAAGTTCAAACCTCCCGTTGCACCTTCATTCGTTGAAACCGGTGTAGAACCAACACCTGCTGCGTTTAGACCCCCCTCCGTCATTCGTTGAAGCGAAATCATTAATATTGAAGAAGATCTCCGAGAAGAAGGTATAATTGCATGATAATGCCCATCGATAAGTTTGGCAGACGTTCACTATCGCATTTAAAACATGCAACTGCAAATATCAAATTAACCTAGGATGATAATTACGATATGCAAGGTCTCTGAACCCATCCTAGAAGATGATGTTGCAACTAGGAGATACGTAGATAAGGCGAATTTAAAATTGACCGAAGATGGTAATTACGATGCGCAAGGTAGAAGAGTCTGCAACGTCGTCGATTCAATCCTACATGTGGATGTAGCAACCAAGAACTATGTTGATAAGTGCAAGGAAGTTCTAGAGCTTAAAATAAAGAGCGATTTTGATTTATCGATTGCACAATTATTGGCTGAGCGCGATCGTAAACTTGAGGAGAAAATTAATCGTATATATGATGATATAAGCATCCTCAGCAGGGATATTAACATTGAGAATAAGTTACACTAGTATTAATGTCTTTAAAGTTGGGGTTGTCGCAAAATTGCATAAGCGTGCGCGGAAGAATTTTATGACCAAACGAACCATCGCTAAGCATCGGGATGATCTCTGGCAGATGGATTTAGCCGAATTTATTCCGTATGCTAAAGGAAACTGCAATCATAAGTATATTCTAGCAGGGATAGACTGCTATTCTAAATATCTATGGACGTGCGCTCTAAATTCGAATAATGCCGACTAAATTTGTCGAGCGATGCCTTCTATTTTGAAGCAGGGTAGAGCTCCGGATAACTTGCAATCGGATCAAGGACGTGAATTCTGAAGGGTTGATGTAGAGTTATGCAATACATCATTACTCAACGTATAGTGTTAAAAAGGCAGCCATTCTTGAAAGAGTTATAAGAACGTAGAAAAATGCATTATAGAAACGATTTAGTTTTAGAGGCTAGATGTGTTGCAGGAAGTTACATCTGAATATAATAATAAAGTGTATTCCACGATTAGAATGAAGCTTAAAGATGTAACATCATCAACATACTTACCGATGTTTCATAATATTAAGGTAATGGGGACAGCAAAATTTAAAATTGGTGATTCCGGATTTCTAAATGTAAATCAATATTTGTAAAGGGCTACTCTCATAATTTCTCCACCGAATTGTTTAAGATTGCTAAGGTGAAGATTGGTAGTCCAGTTACATATTTACCGGAGGATCTCCAAGCTACACCGATACTAGGTCAATTTTACGCTGAAGAACTACAGAAAACAGCTCATCCGGATATATTTCTCGTTAAGGTGTTACGGCGTAAGGGGAACCAGGTATATGTTCGATGGCTTGGTATGGATAAAACACTTGATTCATGGATTAATAAAACAGAATTTGTATAACATGTATATATATATATATATATATATATATATATATATATATATATATATATATATATATGTAATGGTTATTTTTATTAATATAATTGATTAAATTATCTCATATAGGGATAATTGTTATGCACCGGACTAGCTCAACATCTCATAATTGGGGATAGAGTTCATGCAGCTTTTACGCTTATTTGTTGGTAAATGAAATAAACATAATTTAATCTTTGATGTGAATTTGATTGCATTTATCATGAAATGTTCTTTGTTAAATAAATTCCAAATTATAATAAATGGATGGTATGTGAAACAGACCTTAGTTAAACCTGCACAATAACGCATGCGTAGCGTCTTAACTGAATTAAAATGCAGCCTGTCAAAAATGTCAAATAGAAAATCTTAAATATGTGAGTTTAATTATGTTGTAATTAAAATTGAAATGTTGATAATAATAATGGTTCATTCACTTTACAGATGTTTATACCGTGTTGTTGCACAAACATATACACATATAAATAATAAACATAAATACAGGAAATTACACGAATAATGGAAACAATTTATGGGTTATGAGAAATAAAATCTCTCTCATGTGTATCTGCATATTCCCAAAAGATGTTTTCATTTGGCTGGTTTAATCTTGGGTAGACTTCTTCCCATATGTGGCCGATGATACTGGTCTGTTGTTCAAAGTGGTACTGCATATATTTCCACACTTCATCCAAGTACACTTTGTTGAAGAACGACTTTTCTTGGTGGTAGTTGTGATGTTACGTAAAATTGCTTAAATAGCTTTAACTAAGCACTGTGTGTTAAATTGTATTTTATTTAACTGTTGGTTTAAAAGTTTATAAAAATTTTCGATTTAAAATTTTATATTAAGTTCATATAATTTTAATTCAATTTCACTTTTGTTTTAGATCCCGTTATGGAAATTCGTTTATTAATTACTATACGTCGCTTCAGAAAGATAAACATCGATTCAGAGAACTGAATAATTTTATTAACGACAAAAGTAAACAAAACAAAAACACATCAACCGAAATTTGAACACGTAATTTGAATCGAAACAAATTTATTATAATTGAAAATTAGATCGGTAACCTAACTTTTAAATTTGATCGTAGGTTAAAACAATTGTTACTGATGTCTCGACTCTTCACTAACCGCGTTTCAAAATTTCCGATAGTAACGTAACTTAAAACTTACATGTTAACACTTACACTATCAACACCTTGACTTTTAGTCAAAAAATAAAAATTGTAAGAGTAAGAGTAAAGAGTAAGAGAGTGAGAAATCAGGAGCAATTCCTTTTATACTATTCTGTTAGTTACAAAAATTTTCTTCTGTACCATACAAACAAACTAACCAAGCCTCTGATTAGTTTAAACAAAATTGAAAACTTAACTAAAATACAAATTATGCCATAACTTTCTTAAAATAATTCGGATTTACTTTTGATAACAGAATTGGAATCTGTGCAGAATTCCGCACAAAACGATACCTCACGAGCCCTATATTGCTTCAAAATTGTTCAATTTGACATATTATAATTTAAATTTACTTATCTCTAAGAAACTCTAAATTCTACACCTAAACTAAATACATATTCGTAATCTACACGAAAACTGTATTAGAATACTTTTATTTAAACTCATATATTAATTCTAACGGAAAATTCTTTTCATATTGGAAATTTATGTAGTTAACCACATTTTTATAATTGTATGTTTATATACCTTGTACAATGTAAAATTTCTACATGAAAACGAGGGAAATCTCCTATTAATTACTCTTATAATTTATGTTATACTTAAATTATCCTATAAAAACTATACATTTGCAAAAACCTTAAAATTAAAACTTAACCTAACTTTATACAATTATACTCATAATTTGCGTTTACAACGTCCAAATTACTTAAAATGTTATTCTAAGATGTTTTTATAACTGTCTTTAATATCAACACCGTTCACTTTCATTGTATTGTCTAACACTTTGTCAAATCAGAAATCTATATTGTTAAACACACTTCTGCTGAATTTGTACACAAAAAGTATGTTAAATATCCAAATGTAAAAATGTTGTTTATATTCTCTTTAATGTTTACAACGCACTACCGCTTCTCTTGCACTTTTTGTACACTATGTCTGTGAGTGAAAACTAAACCGTGTCCGCACCATAACCCTTTCTTAAAATTTAAATCTTTCCTGCATTGTAATTAACTCAATACATGTTCTACATATTATTATAAACCTACTCCGTTTGATAAACATCTGTAAGGTTTCTAAAATGCCAAAATACTTTGAATAAACTGTGAATTTATTGTAATATGTTCTACGAACTTAATCGAACTTACAAATATAACTCCTTCTGACCTTCCTCACATGCTCCTTATATAGCCCAATGCTTTTATGATTAAACAAACTTGTGCAAATTCCACCAAGCCTGTTTCGTTAAATTAAAATCAATTTCTTTCACTCGTCTAATACTTACTATTCTATCTCAATTTGCCCACTATAAAGAATACAAGCTTATTTACTCTAGTCCCTGTCTTAATCTTATATCTGACCATAGTAGTATAGCTAGGCCGATCCTGTCCCACTTTTCTACTATACTTTTTCTACGAGTGTTTTCTGCTCAAGGTCATCACATTGCCTACGTCCAAGTACACGGTTTATCAAGGTCATCATCTTCAAGGTCACCTCGGGCCACGTGGTAGGTAACCCCACCTCTTCAAGGTCATGCTTGCACGAGTCCTTCAAGGTCACTAGAAAAGTTACTAGACTGTTGATTGTCCTGAAGGTCATTGCCCTCAAGCAAGTCTATGCAGGTTTCGAGGCCACGCCCTATTCTGAGAAACAAAGGGGGTCCATTGTTTAAAGTCTATGCTTTCAAGGTCAATGAACAAAGACGATCTATTGTTTTGGCTGAAATTCTAGGAAATCAATAACAAAGACGATGCATTGTTCAAAGTCTATGCTTTCAAGGCCACATGAAAGAACAAAGACTATCTCTTGTTCCGTTAGAAATAGATTGTTATCTCAATTCTAGGAAATCAAGAAACGCTTCAAAGTCTATGCTTACAATTTTCAAGGTAAAGAACAAAAGCGATTCATTCTTCTGGTCGAGTTATAAAAATAAATTGTTATCTCAATTCTAGGAAATCAAGAATGAAGGCGATGTATTATCAACGCTTCAAAGTCTATGCTTACAATTTTCAAGGTAAAGAACATTCTTCTGGTCGAGTTATAAAAATAAATTGTTATCTCAATTCTGAGAAATAAGTCTGTGCTTATAATTTTCAAGGTAAATGAATAAAGACGATTCATTGTTCTGGTTGATTTATAAAAATAGATTGTTATCTAAATACATCTCTTTCAAGAACAAAGGCAATCCATTGTCAGCGCTTTAAAGTTTATGCTTATAAGGTCACACCTCTGCAAAGACGATCAATTCATCTCAATTCTAGGAAATCAAGAGCCCTGAGGTGCATGTTTCAAAGCCACGCCCCTAAACAGGTAGCCGTTTCCTAAAACAGGTACCGTTTCCTAAAACAGGTACCCGTTTCCTAAAAACAGGTAGCCGTTTCCTAAAACAGGGGGTCCGTTTCCCAAAACGGATAGCTGTTTCGCAACCGTTTCCCCCTTACGAGAAGGTGATCTATTGTTCAGGTCGAGTTAATACATCTCAATTCTAAGAAATCAATAACAAAGACGATGCATAGTTCAAAGTCTATGCTTATAATTTTCAAGGTAAAGAACAAAGACGATTCATTGTTCTGGTTGATTTATAAAAATAGATTGTTATCTAAATACACTTCGATTCCGACAAATCAAGAACAAAGGCGATCCATTGTCAGCGATTTAAAGTTTATGTTTACAAGGTTACATGAGAAATGAACAAAGACGATCCATTATTCCGTTATTTTAAAAATAAATTGTTATCTCAATTCTAGGAAATCAATAACAAAGACGATGCATTGTTAAAAGTCTATGCTTACAATTTTCAAAAATAAATTGTTATCTCAATTCTAGGAAATCAAGAATGAAGGCGATGTATTCTTCAAAGTCTATGCTTACAATTTTCAAGGTAAAAGAACATTCTTCTGGTCGAGTTATAAAAATAAATTGTTATCTCAATTCTGAGAAATAAGTCTGTGCTTATAATTTTCAAGGTAAACGAATAAAACGATTCATTGTTCTGGTTGATTTATAAAAATAGATTGTTATCTAAATACATCTCTTTCAAGAACAAAGGCAATCCATTGTCAGCGCTTTAAAGTTTATGCTTATAAGGTCACACCTCTGCAAAGACGATCCATTCATCTCAATTCTAGGAAATCAAGAGCCCTGAGGTGCATGTTTCAATGCCACGCCCCCTCAAGTGGTCTAAACAGGTAGACGTTTCCTAAAACAGGTAGCCGTTTCCTAAAAACAGGTAGCCGTTTCCTAAAAACAGGTACCCGTTTCCTAAAAACAGGTAGCCGTTTCCTAAAACAGAGGGTCCGTTTCCCAAAACAGGTAGCTGTTTCGCAACCGTTTCCCCATGTTCAGGTCGAAATTCCGCATCTCAATTCCAGGAAATCAAAAAGGGGGGCCCATTGTTCAAAGTCTATGCTTACAATTTTCAAGGTTAAAGAACAAAGATATTCCATTGTACAGGTTGAGTTATAAAAATAGATTGTTATCTCAATTCTAGGAAATCAATAACAAAGGCGATGCATTGTTCAAAGTCTATGCTTACAATTTTCAAGGCCACATGAAAGAACAAAGACTATCTATTGTTCTAGTTGATTTATAAAATAGATTGTTATCTAAATACATCTCTTTCAAGAATAAAGGTGAACCATTGTCAACGATTTAAAGTTTATGCTTATAAGGTCACACATCTGATAACAAAGACGATTCATTGTTCAGTTAGAAATAGATTGTTATCTCAATTCTAGGAAATCAATAACAAAGACATTGTCAACGCTTCAAAGTCTATGTTTACAAGGCCACATGAGAGAACAAAGACGATTCATTGTTTTGGTTGAGTCATAGCTTCTGAAATTCTAGGAAATCAAGAATAAAGGGAGCCCATTGTACAAAGTCTATGCTTACAATTTGCAAGGTAAAAGAACAAAGACGATTCATTGTTTTGGCTCTGTCGTAGCTTCTAAAATTCCGAGAACAAAGACGATGCATTGTTCAGACTGATTAGGTCATCTAACAAGTAAAATATTTTTATAAGACTACCACAATATACAGATTTAAGTATTATGGGATATAGTCACTTTTGTAATACCTCTGCTGGAGCATATCTATTTACTATTTGTTTTCACATTCAATTTCCTTCAACTGATTCTCGTTTAATGCGGACCACATCATCTTTCCTAATAGGTTCATTATATTGTATACTAGCCATACATGCAGCTTCCTTAAAAGTCATCATATCAGGATCTACTTTGAGACATTGTTCGAGACTTATTACAATAAGCAATGTCACGCCTCCCCAGTGCCCTCAAGTGGTCTAAACAGGTAGACGTTTCACAAAACAGGGGTCCGTTTCCCAAAACAGAGGGTCCGTTTTCCAAAACAGATGGCTGTTTCTCAACACAGGTAACCGTTTCCAAGGTTACACGAGAGAACATAAGCGTTCTGATTCCTAAAATAGATTGTTATCCAGCTACCACCCCACCTCAATTCCAGGAAATCAAGAACAAAGGGGTCCACTGTTCAAAGTCTATGCAAGTGATTCATTGTTCTGGTCGACTTATAAAAATAGATTGTTATCTAAATACCCTTCGATTCTAAGAAATCAAGAACAAAGGCGATTCATTATTTTAGCCAACGCTTCAAAGTCTATGTTTATAATTTTCAAGGTCACATGAGAGAACAAATACGATCCATTATTCCGTTATTCTAAAAAATAGATTGTTATCTAAATACATCTCAATTCTGGGAAATCAAGAAACGCTTCAAAGTCTATGCTTATAAGGCCACACCTCTGATAACAAAGGCGATTCATTGTTGAGTCATAGCTTCTGAAATTCTGAGAACACAGACGATGCATTGTTCAGACTGATTAGGTCATCTAACAAGTAAAATATTTTTTTATAAAACTTATAATTTATTAACCACAATATTCATCTATATATACAGATAAAAGATCGATTTAAGTAAATATACATATTATGGCAACATTTTGTAATACCTTTGCTGGATCATATCTATTTATTATTTGTTTTTTCACATTCAATTTCCTTCAACTGATTCTCGTTTAATGTGGTCCACAAGACATCATCATCTTTCCTAATAGGTCGTCGCTTCATTATAATGCTTACTAGCCATACATTCGGCTTTCCTTAAAGCCTTCATTTCAGGATCTACTTTGAGACATTATCCGTGACTCATTACAAACCTACATCTCTTAAACTTATATGCAAAACACAAATTAAAATCTTTTAATTATACAGTTACGTAAATTTCAAAGTTAATTCCGAGAATTCCCCAAGGCACACCTCTGAGAAAATAACAAAGACGATTCATTTTTCCGACCGAGTTATAAAATACACCTCAATTCTGAGAAATCAATTTTAAAGAACAAAAGACGATTCATTGTCTAAGCCGACGCTTCAATGTCTATACTTACAAAATTTCAAGGTCACACTTCTTATAACAAAGGCGATCCATTGTTCTGGTCAAGTTATAATTTCTAAAATAGACAAGGTCACGCCATATTACAATTCAGAGAAATAATTTTCAAGGTCCCAATCCTGTTCGATCCATATTTTAACCCCGAATGCAACTGGTACATCTATATAGGGATGAATAATTTTATGGTAAACCTAAAGTGCCGTGAAGAGCAATTAGATATTAGTTAAAGTTATAGATGTCTGACACTTGCATAGAAGGGAAACTTATGCGTCGAATTGTGCGGTTTAACTCACATGCGTTCTTGTGCATTTTAAATTCTGAAATTGTGTATTGAAAATTGTGCATATGTTTTGCGGGTCACGCTACAGAGACAATGATTGTAATAGTTGATGTACAGGGATTCAAAACGGCAAAACACACCCAAAGAGCTAGCAATATACAATGGAAATCAAGCTGCCCATTTTGTGTTCAAACCACCATTTCCTTGGCACCTCTTAGATGTAGAATTTCAACGACAAGCTGTTTGGTTAATCGATAATCACCACTGCATTAAATGGGGATCTGGATATACCTCTACACATCTCTTTCCACATATACTTCGTGAACTAATATCGGTAACAGATGATGTGTACGTTAAAGGGCGAGAATAAGCCGATTACATTCGAAAAATATTGAGACAGTCAGTTATAGAAATTGAAGAGCAACCATCTTTACCCAAAATGAAAACAACTTGTTTATTTCATACACAAACCACCTGTAATTGTGCTTTGACGAATGTACACTTTTATATAATAACTATGTAAGACAATATCAGTAAAGGTTTATAAAATGTGTGCTTACAAGTAAAGGAGGAAAAGTTTGTAATATTTACAATAAAACGCTATTATTTTAAGTGTATTATTTTATATAAAAGCCCTCTGATGCAAACTATTTCTCAGGTTATAACCCAGCCTATCCATCTAGGTCAACAAGTCAACTTTTAACATTCCTTGGAGGTAAAATTCTAGGAAATAGCAAATAAGAGTTCCTATTACTGAATTCTAGCAATAGAATCAGTTCGTGGAAACAAGAGGGTTGTTGTCTATACTGAATGTTTATCAAGGTTCCTGCATTGGTTAAACGTTATGCTTACAGTATCTGGTTGTTGGAAATTCTCAAGGTCTCCAAGAAATTTTCAAGACCATATGTTCTACAGGCCGATCTTACCCGACATCATCCGAAATGTAGCCGAAACCTGCAGGACCAATTCTAAACGAGTCATGGAAATAAGAAGGGGGTCTATGCTAATAAGCGTGGGCTCATATTATGGTCCGCCAGGATGTTCCCCCCCAATACAGATAACCGTTTCCCAAAACAGGGGAGCTGTCACTCAACACAGGTTTCCCCTCTAGAGCCATTAATCATAGCTGAGGCTGACCAATTCTAAACGAGTCATGGAAACAAGAAGAATGATGGGGTCTATGCTAATAAGCGTGGGCTCATACTATGGTCCTAACCGCCAGGTTGAGGCAGTTTCCAAATACAGATAACCGTTTCCCAAAACAGGGAGCCGTCACTCAACACAGGTTTCCTCCAGAGCAATTAATCATAGCTGAGGCTGACCAATTCTAAACGAGTCATGGAAACAAGAAGGGGTCTATGCTAATAAGCGTGGCTCATACTATGGTCCGCCAGGATGTTCCCCAAAGACAGATAACCGTTTCCCAAAACAGGGGAGCCGTCACTCAACACAGGTTTCCTCCAGAGCCTAATAGCTGAGGCTAAATTGAACTAGGTCAGATCCATTTATCTTAGAAATCTAAACATGGAATATGGTTGTGAGAGGTTAGAAATCCCAATTCGTGGGAAGGTCCAAGTACAATTCTTAGAAATCTGAAAGTAGAACTAGTTTAATATCATAGAAAAGGTAATCACCTACTTTGGGGGTTTATGGGCCAAGGTGGTAGTTTCTATAAATCACCTACTTTTAGGGGTAAAGGGTAGCTTTTTCAATAGTTATAGGTACTGTGTCAACGAGGCTTATCATCTAGGGGTGCAATTCTGACCCCGAGAAAAATGATGAATTCTGCGTCGCTTTTGAGAAGAATGACTATGTTTGAAAAAGCTAGAATAGAAAGTAGTGTTGGCAACCATGACTGTTAGGGTTTAAAAGTCCCCATTGTGTGCACAGTAGACTCTTGATTAGCAGCAATGACGAAAGTAGTAGTACGTAAGGTAGAAAGTACAGAAAAAGCAGTGTGGAGGAGCGAAAGAAGAGGTTGGAGACATTAATAAAACAAGTAAAAGAAATAAAACTCGATTTGGAGTGTTATATAGTGAAAACAAAATGATGAAGCTGCGTATTAGCAATATGTAAAATAGTGTAGTAAAACATGAAATTTTGGGAAGGATGAGTTTAAATACCTATTTTAAAGAAGAAGAAAAGACGCTGCTATGTGTTGTTATAAGTATCTCACAATTGTATTAGGTTTAAGTAACTGTATCATTAAAAATAAAGACTTTAAAAGTTAAAGAGACGGTTTTCGGTATTCTCTTCTCCCATAATGGTTCCTTATTGGCTATGCATATCTGGGTGTGGTTTGATATCCACCTTTACCGAAATCTCCCATAAGGAAATGGAACCCCTGCCGTACGTTGGGCTTTAAATTGGCCTATATACAACGTATAAAAGAAGATTTATTGGAAAAGATCAATGGCAGTAAAATGATCCCTAAATAAAAGAAATTTACTGGTTATAATTCAGATCTTAATTGTTTTTAATCATTAAATGTAGCATTTGAACTAAAATTTATTAGTAAATCGTTATAATGAAAAATACAATGACTTTCCTTTGTATAAGGGAGATTTAAATTGATTTTTTTTGCAAGAACCTAAAAATTAAATGTCAGCCCTATTCCTAAATTGGCTACCCTTGGACTTAAAAGAGTAAACAGTGACAGCTTGCAGTATAGAAATGGAGTTAATTTGATGTAATTTTATATAAAAGGTTAAGAAAATCGATTTATAGTTTTAATGTTGCAGGATAAGGAGACCTGACTGTTTTATATGAATAGTTTTCATTGTGTTAAAGGGGATACAATAGGCTTGCATGTAATTTTTAAAAAATGTTTACACCTCTGAGAAAAGAACAAAGGCGATTCATTGTTTTGGTTGAGTTACAAAAAAAATAGATTGTTATCCAGCTACCCCCATTCTGAGAAATCAAGAACAAAGGCGATCCATTGTTCAAAGTCTATGCTTTCAAGGTCACATCTCTAATAACAAATGCGATCCATTGTTTTGGCTGAGTCATAATTGCTAAGAAATCATTTCAGGCTCAATTCTAGGAAATCAAGGACAAAAAGGATCCATTACCGACGCTTCAAGGTCAAAGTTGTATTGCCCAAGGCCATCATACACATTGCTTACGTATATTTCTCAAGGTTCTTGGCTGAGCTAAGGTGTTAATTCTTATAAACCAATTCTCAGGAGTACTAAATAAAATTTTCAAGGCGAGGGATTCTACCTTTCAGGGTCAAGCAATTAGAAGACATTAGACTGAGCAAAGAAACAACTCAACAACTGCTAACTACATTACAAAACCTAGAAGTGTAACATCTATATACTTACATCTCATTTTATTCTATTTAACAGATTGCGAAATTTTATTGATGGTCTAGAGATATGTAGTTAGGATAAATAATCTAGAATAAACATTTTTATTAATATAAACATATATTGTTATACATTCCTTTACTAAAACACAGCTCTTGAACCACCTTACGTTTCTTTGACCTTATGTTGATATCATCTTACTACATCAGCAAACATTTATCTGTGTGACACTTGCTTCCAACCTAGTACTTTTTACAAATGTAGCAGATAAATAAAAGTTTTCAGGATTTTTTTATTTCAATAATAAGTAAAATTCTATATATATATATTACATTATCTGTAAGGCACCAAAAGTATACCAGGACAGTAACTAAGACATAAATTGTCCTACCTGTATGATTAGTTGAATGATATATTAGCAATGAAAATATTCTTAAGCTTGAAAACAACTAAAATGCATACGACTGAAACAATCAAGAAACACTTTTAGGTAGAGGGTAATCTATAAAAGTTAATATGGCCATCGGTTAGGGGAATAGGAATTATATTATCAATTTATTATTGTTATTAATTCAAAAAAAAACGTTCATTAAAGGAATGCATAGTAAAAGGTTACTCTTTTAATGTATATAAAACCTTTATGTAAGCTTTAAATTATCTAATTCAATGAAGTATACTAAAGTAGATTTTTACATATAATTAAAAGCGTGTTTACAAATGTTATTTAAGCAACATCTTAACAAAAAAATATTGCACACGTTATCCAAATACGAACGGGGGGCTCTGTATGAATGCAAGCCTATTGTATCCCCTTTAACACAATGAAAACTATTCATATAAAAACAGTCAGGTCTCCTTATCCTGCAACATTAAAACTATAAATCGATTTTCTTAACCTTTTATATAAAAATTACATCAAATTAACTCCATTTCTATACTGCAAGCTGTCACTGTTTACTCTTTTAAGTCCAAGGGTAGCCAATTTAGGAATAGGGCTGACATTTAATTTTTTAGGTTCTTGCAAAAAAAAAATCAATTTAAATCTCCCTTATACAAAGGAAAGTCATTGTATTTTTCATTATAACGCTTTACTAATAAATTTTAGTTCACATGCGCCATTTAATGATTAAAAACAATAACGATCTGCATTAAAACCAGTAAATTGCTTTTATTTAGGGATCATTTTACTGCCATTGATCTTTTCCAATAAATCTTCTTTTATACGTTGTATATAGGCCAATTTAAAGCCCAACGTACGGCAGGGGTTCCATTTCCTTATGGGAGATTTCGGTAAAGGTGGATATCAAACCACACCCAGATATGCATAGCCAATAAGGAACCATTATGGGAGAAGAGAATACCGAAAACCGTCTCTTTAACTTTTAAAGTCTTTATTTTTTAATGATACAGTTACTTAAACCTAATACAATTGTGAGATACTTATAACAACACATAGCAGCGTCTTTTCTTCTTCTTTAAAATAGGTATTTAAACTCATCCTTCCCAAAATTTCATGTTTTACTACACTATTTTACATATTGCTAATACGCAGCTTCATCATTTTTGTTTTCACTATATAACACTCCAAATCGAGTTTTATTTCTTTTACTTGTTTTATTAATGTCTCCAACCTCTTCTTTCGCTCCTCCGCACTGCTTTTCTGTACTTTCTACCTTACGTACTACTACTTTCGTCATTGCTGCTAATCAAGAGTCTACTGTGCACACAATGGGGACTTTTAAACCCTAACAGTCATGGTTGCCAACACTACTTTCTATTCTAGCTTTTTCAAACATAGTCATTCTTCTCAAAAGCGACGCAGAATTCATCATTTTTCTCGGGGTCAGAATTGCACCCCTAGATGATAAGCCTCGTTGACACAGTACCTATAACTATTGAAAAAGCTACCCTTTACCCCTAAAAGTAGGTGATTTATAGAAACTACCACCTTGGCCCATAAACCCCCAAAGTAGGTGATTAGCTTTTTCTATGATATTAAACTAGTTCTACTTTCAGATTTCTAAGAATTGTACTTGGACCTTCCCACGAATTGGGATTTCTAACCCCTCACAACCATATTCCATGTTTAGATTTCTAAGATAAATGGATCTGACCTAGTTCAATTTAGCCTCAGCTATTAGGCTCTGGAGGAAACCTGTGTTGAGTGACGGCTCCCTGTTTTGGGAAACGGTTATCTGTCTTTGGGGAACATCCTGGCGGACCATAGTATGAGCCCACGCTTATTAGCATAGACCCCCTTCTTGTTTCCATGACTCGTTTAGAATTGGTCAGCCTCAGCTATGATTAATTGCTCTGGAGGGGAAACCTGTGTTGAGTGACGGCTCCCCTGTTTTGGGAAACGGTTATCTGTATTTGGGAAACTGCCTCAACCTGGCGGTTAGGACCATAGTATGAGCCCACGCTTATTAGCATAGACCCCATCATTCTTCTTGTTTCCATGACTCGTTTAGAATTGGTCAGCCTCAGCTATGATTAATGGCTCTAGTGGGGAAACCTGTGTTGAGTGACAGCTCCCCTGTTTTGGGAAACGGTTATCTGTATTTGGGGGGAACATCCTGGCGGACCATAATATGAGCCCACGCTTATTAGCATAGACCCCCTTCTTGTTTCCATGACTCGTTTAGAATTGGTCCTGCAGGTTTCGGCTACATTTCGGATGATGTCGGGTAAGATCGGCCTGTAGGACATATGGTCTTTGAAAATTTCTTGGAGACCTTGAGAATTTCCAACAACCAGATACTGTAAGCATAACGTTTAACCAATGCAGGAACCTTGATAAACATTCAGTATAGACAACAACCCTCTTGTTTCCACGAACTGATTCTATTGCTAGAATTCAGTAATAGGAACTCTTATTTGCTATTTCCTAGAATTTTACCTCCAAGGAATGTTAAAAGTTGACTTGTTGACCTAGATGGATAGGCTGGGTTATAACCTGAGAAATAGTTTGCATCAGAGGGCTTTTATATAAAATAATACACTTAAAATAATAGCGTTTTATTGTAAATATTACAAACTTTTCCTCCTTTACTTGTAAGCACACACATTTTATAAACCTTTTACTGATATTGTCTTACATAGTTATTATATAAAAAGTGTACATTCGTCAAAGCACAATTACAGGTGGTTTGTGTATGAAAGAAACAAGTTGTTTTCATTTTGGGTAAAGATGGTTGCTCTTCAATTTCTATAACTGACTGTCTCAATATTTTTCGAATGTAATCGGCTTTTTCTCGCCCTTTAACGTACACATCATCTGTTACCGATATTAGTTCACGAAGTATATGTGGAAAGAGATGTGTAGAGGTATATCCAGATCCCCATTTAATGCAGTGGTGATTATTGATTAACCAAACAGCTTGTCGTAGAAATTCTACAAATAAGAGGTGCCAAGGAAATGGTGGTTTGAACACAAAATGGGCAGCTTGATTTCCATTGTATATTGCTAGCTCTTTGGGTGTGTTTTGCCGTTTTGAATCCCTGTACATCAACTATTACAATCATTGTCTCTGTAGCGTGACCCCGCAAAACATATGCACAATTTTCAATACACAATTTCAGAATTTAAAATGCACAAGAACGCATGTGTAGTTAAACCGCACAATTCGACGCATAAGTTTCCCTTCTATGCAAGTGTCAGACATCTATAACTTTAACTAATATCTAATTGCTCTTCACGGCACTTTAGGTTTACCATAAAATTATTCATCCCTATATAGATGTACCAGTTGCATTCGGGGTTAAAATATGGATCGAACAGGATTGGGACCTTGAAAATTATTTCTCTGAATTGTAATATGGCGTGACCTTGTCTATTTTAGAAATTATAACTTGACCAGAACAATGGATCGCCTTTGTTATAAGAAGTGTGACCTTGAAATTTTGTAAGTATAGACATTGAAGCGTCGGCTTAGACAATGAATCGTCTTTTGTTCTTTAAAAATTGATTTCTCAGAATTGAGGTGTATTTTTATAACTCGGTCGGAAAAATGAATCGTCTTTGTTATTTTCTCAGAGGTGTGCCTTGGGGGGAATTCTCGGAATTAACTTTGAAATTTACGTAACTGTATAATTAAAAGATTTTAATTTGTGTTTTTGCATATAAGTTTAAGAGATGTAGGTTTGTAATGAGTCACGGATAATGTCTCAAAGTAGATCCTGAAATGAAGGCTTTAAGGAAAGCCGAATGTATGGCTAGTAAGCATTATAATGAAGCGACGACCTATTAGGAAAGATGATGATGTCTTGTGGACCACATTAAACGAGAATCAGTTGAAGGAAATTGAATGTGAAAAACAAATAATAAATAGATATGATCCAGCAAAGGTATTACAAAATGTTGCCATAATATGTATATTTACTTAAATCGATCTTTTATCTGTATATATAGATGAATATTGTGGTTAATAAATTATAAGTTTTATAAAAATATTTTACTTGTTAGATGACCTAATCAGTCTGAACAATGCATCGTCTGTGTTCTCAGAATTTCAGAAGCTATGACTCAACAATGAATCGCCTTTGTTATCAGAGGTGTGGCCTTATAAGCATAGACTTTGAAGCGTTTCTTGATTTCCCAGAATTGAGATGTATTTAGATAACAATCTATTTTTTAGAATAACGGAATAATGGATCGTATTTGTTCTCTCATGTGACCTTGAAAATTATAAACATAGACTTTGAAGCGTTGGCTAAAATAATGAATCGCCTTTGTTCTTGATTTCTTAGAATCGAAGGGTATTTAGATAACAATCTATTTTTATAAGTCGACCAGAACAATGAATCACTTGCATAGACTTTGAACAGTGGACCCCCCTTTGTTCTTGATTTCCTGGAATTGAGGTGGGGTGGTAGCTGGATAACAATCTATTTTTTAGGAATCAGAACGCTTATGTTCTCTCGTGTAACCTTGGGGGAAACGGTTACCTGTGTTGAGAAACAGCCATCTGTTTTGGAAAACGGACCCTCTGTTTTGGAAACGGACCCCTGTTTTGTGAAACGTCTACCTGTTTAGACCACTTGAGGGCACTGGGGAGGCGTGACATTGCTTATTGTAATAAGTCTCGAACAATGTCTCAAAGTAGATCCTGATATGATGACTTTTAAGGGAAGCTGCATGTATGGCTAGTATACAATATAATGAACCTATTAGGAAAGATGATGTGGTCCGCATTAAACGAGAATCAGTTGAAGGAAATTGAATGTGAAAAACAAATAGTAAATAGATATGCTCCAGCAGAGGTATTACAAAAGTGACTATATCCCATAATACTTAAATCTGTATATTGTGGTAGTCTTATAAAAAATATTTTACTTGTTAGATGACCTAATCAGTCTGAACAATGCATCGTCTTTGTTCTCGGAATTTTAGAAGCTACGACAGAGCCAAAACAATGAATCGTCTTTGTTCTTTTACCTTGCAAATTGTAAGCATAGACTTTGTACAATGGGCTCCCTTTATTCTTGATTTCCTAGAATTTCAGAAGCTATGACTCAACCAAAACAATGAATCGTCTTTGTTCTCTCATGTGGCCTTGTAAACATAGACTTTGAAGCGTTGACAATGTCTTTGTTATTGATTTCCTAGAATTGAGATAACAATCTATTTCTAACTGAACAATGAATCGTCTTTGTTATCAGATGTGTGACCTTATAAGCATAAACTTTAAATCGTTGACAATGGTTCACCTTTATTCTTGAAAGAGATGTATTTAGATAACAATCTATTTTTATAAATCAACTAGAACAATAGATAGTCTTTGTTCTTTCATGTGGCCTTGAAAATTGTAAGCATAGACTTTGAACAATGCATCGCCTTTGTTATTGATTTCCTAGAATTGAGATAACAATCTATTTTTATAACTCAACCTGTACAATGGAATATCTTTGTTCTTTAACCTTGAAAATTGTAAGCATAGACTTTGAACAATGGGCCCCTTTTTGATTTCCTGGAATTGAGATGCGGAATCTCGACCTGAACATGGGAAACGGTTGCGAAACAGCTATCTGTTTTGGGAAACGGACCCCTGTTTTAGGAAACGGCTACCTGTTTTAGGAAACGGGTACCTGTTTTAGGAAACGGGTACCTGTTTACAGGAAACGGCTACCTGTTTTAGGAAACGGCTACCTGTTTAGAGCACTTGAGGGGCGTGGCTTTGAAACATGCACCTCAGGGCTCTTGATTTCCTAGAATTGAGATGAATGGATCGTCTTTGCAGAGGTGTGACCTTATAAGCATAAACTTTAAAGCGCTGACAATGGATTGCCTTTGTTCTTGAAAGAGATGTATTTAGATAACAATCTATTTTTATAAATCAACCAGAACAATGAATCGTTTTATTCGTTTACCTTGAAAATTATAAGCACAGACTTATTTCTCAGAATTGAGATAACAATTTATTTTTATAACTCGACCAGAAGAATGTTCTTTTACCTTGAAAATTGTAAGCATAGACTTTGAAGAATACATCGCCTTCATTCTTGATTTCCTAGAATTGAGATAACAATTTATTTTTGAAAATTGTAAGCATAGACTTTGAACAATGCATCGTCTTTGTTATTGATTTCCTAGAATTGAGATAACAATTTATTTTTAAAATAACGGAATAATGGATCGTCTTTGTTCATTTCTCATGTAACCTTGTAAACATAAACTTTAAATCGCTGACAATGGATCGCCTTTGTTCTTGATTTGTCGGAATCGAAGTGTATTTAGATAACAATCTATTTTTATAAATCAACCAGAACAATGAATCGTCTTTGTTCTTTTACCTTGAAAATTATAAGCATAGACTTTGAACTATGCATCGTCTTTGTTATTGATTTCTTAGAATTGAGATGTATTAACTCGACCTGAACAATAGATCACCTTCTCGTAAGGGGGAAACGGTTGCGAAACAGCTATCCGTTTTGGGAAACGGACCCCCTGTTTTAGGAAACGGCTACCTGTTTTTAGGAAACGGGTACCTGTTTTTAGGAAACGGGTACCTGTTTTTAGGAAACGGCTACCTGTTTAGGGGGCGTGGCTTTGAAACATGCACCTCAGGGCTCTTGATTTCCTAGAATTGAGATGAATGGATCGTCTTTGCAGAGGTGTGACCTTATAAGCATAAACTTTAAAGCGCTGACAATGGATTGCCTTTGTTCTTGAAAGAGATGTATTTAGATAACAATCTATTTTTATAAATCAACCAGAACAATGAATCGTCTTTATTCATTTACCTTGAAAATTATAAGCACAGACTTATTTCTCAGAATTGAGATAACAATTTATTTTTTATAACTCGACCAGAAGAATGTTCTTTTACCTTGAAAATTGTAAGCATAGACTTTGAAGCGTTGATAATACATCGCCTTCATTCTTGATTTCCTAGAATTGAGATAACAATTTATTTTATAACTCGACCAGAAGAATGAATCGCTTTTGTTCTTTTACCTTGAAAATTGTAAGCATAGACTTTGAAGCGTTTCTTGATTTCCTAGAATTGAGATAACAATCTATTTCTAACGGAACAAGAGATAGTCTTTGTTCTTTCATGTGGCCTTGAAAGCATAGACTTTGAACAATGCATCGTCTTTGTTATTGATTTCCTAG
This sequence comes from Vesta saturnalis, assembly GCA_036346205.1. Classification (NCBI taxonomy): domain Eukaryota; kingdom Metazoa; phylum Arthropoda; class Insecta; order Coleoptera; family Lampyridae; genus Vesta; species Vesta saturnalis. The sequence goes on along the minus strand of JARFJB010002108.1, from coordinate 4,366,506 downwards.
AATTTCAGCCAAAACAATAGATCGTCTTTGTTCTCTGACCTTGAAAGCATAGACTTTAAACAATGGGCCCCCTTTGTTTCTCAGAATAGGGAGTGGCCTCGAAACCTGCATAGACTTGCTTGAGGGCAATGACCTTCAGGACAATCAACAGTCTAGTAACTTTTCTAGTGACCTTGAAGGACTCGTGCAAGCATGACCTTGAAGAGGTGGGGTTACCTACCACGTGGCCCGAGGTGACCTTGAAGATGATGACCTTGATAAACCGTGTACTTGGACGTAGGCAATGTGATGACCTTGAGCAGAAAACACTCGTAGAAAAAGTATAGTAGAAAAGTGGGACAGGATCGGCCTAGCTATACTACTGACCATCTCAATAATATATATATATATATATATATATATATATATATATATATATATATATATATATATATTTTTTTCATACAATAAATAATTTCTTAGCCTGTAACATAATAGCAATAATGATGATGATGATAATAGCTAATAATAGTAATAAATAATTTCTTAATCTATAATGTAATAACAATAGTAATTATAACTGATTTCTTAACCTAAATCCATAGTAGCGGGGATATTGAAATGTCCCCAAGGCAGTGTATCGATACCATTAGACAGCAAATACCTCTTGTCATCGCGATTGTTAAGTGCGACTTTACGCTGTTCTATACTATAAACGTGGTGGATTTTCGATATAATACTGCTTTAAGAGGCACTTGTAATATTCTCGTTGCTTAGGCATTTTAAATAATCATTAAAACTAATCTTGTCTCTTACAACATATTCCCTAATGCCTTTTAATTTTCTTACCTCATAATCCTTAAGTCTAAAGTTGTACATTTTAGATGCCAAAGTTACCCATTCATTAATTACTCTTCCACTCATTTCAGCTTTCATCAAACCAATTACTTTACCATTGCATCTTGGAATGTTGTAGGGGTTGTCTGCAGGACAATCAGAAATGTCGAAACGCGAAATGTTGTTGAGTATAAGATCGCACGGATCCTCACATTTCATCTTGTACACGAGGCTATCGGTTCCATATACAATAATTTCATGCAATCATCATTAAACTGAGGTTGCATGAAATTATAGTGGAAATTGTACAGTAATGTTTTAGAAATGTCTAAAATAGCCATTCCCACATATAGTGGCTTATTAAAGTTGATTTCCACATTGGATAACTCGATAGCCATCAATTCCTCATCAAATATCTCTCTGCTGTGGAAATTCGGTTGGGATAATTAATAATTGGCTCCATACCTACCACTCTACCAGATGATAAGTTTCACAATTGTTTGCTTTCTAACATGTTCTATGGTTTTGCAGAAATTTGCGTTATTTAAGAGTTCGTACAAGTTTTTCTCGAAAGAGTTAACGGATTCATCTCGCAACCTTGTGTTCAAGTCTATATATTGGTTAAAGCCAATCGCGGGATGAACTTTCTCAAGCACAAGGCCTGCTTGAAGGCATTGTTTCAAATTGCGATAATGAATGACATACTTAATCTTTGAATGCAGTGTTGCGAGCAGTTTCCTATTTTCACCACCAGGTGGAGTACCGTGTTCAACGCAGAATGGAATTTATTTATGACGATCATGCAAATTATCCGAATATAATAAACCCACCTCTAGGATTAAAAATTAATTCGGAGGTTAGTAAATTTAATTTCCCCTCGCTAAGCCACTTGAAATCACCCCACGGCAAACATTGACTTTGAGCCCATCCACATAAATTAACCATATCTGTGTAAAGGATATAAGAAGATGGGTTGCTGGGTTCGTATTCATCCACGTACTTATTGTTCGCCTTGCTGTACTTAGTATAACATTGCGTTATCCCTCCTCTTATACCCTTTTCCACGAACAATAACATATCAACATCGGTGAGCAGCTCCACTCTAACTTTATTGTAATTTAACAAACAGTGACAGGTGTATCCGGGAGCGGTGTAAAAGAATGTCGGTTCTAACTTGTGCGTTATTATCCACTTATTTCTAAAATTTGTGATTACGTCAGCAAGTCAGATAAAAACATCGCTATATTAACCTAAATTTTGAATTTGAAACTTTTGCCAAACGTTTTGAGCATGTGTCATATTTCTTATACTTAATGGTATTTCGCGTTTCGTCATCTTTAAAATCCTGCGCTAAACATTCCAAGTCGCAATATAAAATAAATCGCGCACTCTGCTTAAACTCGTAGTTCTTAAAGTACACATTCGATCCTGGCTTTGGCGTCTCTATCCTGCACTTATTCATTAACTTACAATCTAACTCGTGACTACTTAGCCTAATTCGTGAACTAGAATAGTGGAGGCGTCTATCGCATAGGTATAATTTCTTACAATTCTTCGTTTACTGTGAACGCACTAATCCTGATAAATTTTTGATCCAGCAGAAATGAAATTTCAATAGTTCATCATCATCCTTAGTTGTTCCAAGTCTAGAAATGTCATCATCTATTTCGCTTTCAATTTCATAATTCTGCTGGATCATTAATAAATTAACATGCTGTTGCTTCTTATCTTCACACAAATAGACAGGTACTGCGCTATATTTAGCTGCATCTTTTCTAATCATGGCATACACGTTTATGGATAAATTAGGATTTTGTTTTAAGAATGTAGGGATTTGGCTTTAGGTCATCGGAAACTGGATATCTTCAAAATTTAGGATTTCAGCATAATAGGGATAGGATGATACACGATCACTGTGTAGGGTAGCGGGAAAGAGATCCGATGCTAAAGCCCACCCGAAGCAAGCTTCATCATTCGTTTTCACGTTAATAACACATTTCTTATTTATTATTTCTAGGGGTAAAGGAATAAAGGACGATGCCCTTATTAGAGTTATATTTTTCATGTTTACAGTTAACGAGATAATTTTTGATAGAGCCCAACCACTATCTTGTTCTTCAAATTGAAGCAATCGTTCTATTAAGTAATCTACTACATAATAAAATACTTCTGTTTTTTGGGTTTTTTTAATGGTGCATTTTAAATTATACAATCTAAACGTTTCGATTAATTTTTAATAATTTAGTTATTATTTACTAAAATTTAATTCTATGGTTGACTGTATACGTTTCTCAAACTGCCGTATTAATAGCAGGCTAATGTTTATGTTTTAATTTTTCAACTTTGACAAAATTGTTTTCAACATCTTCAAAATTTTAATAGATATTACTACTGAAGAAGATAACTGTAACTGTTATCGAAACGTTCAGATTGTATAATTTAAAATACACCATTAAAAACCCAAGAAAGGTAAGTATTTTATTATGTGTGATAATTGTGAAAGTTTACATTTTCGTAATCTACTACATAATTATTAAATGGTTTTTTCAAATTTTCATTTTCTAAATTCACTATACATTAAATTGTCATCATCATCATTATTTAAAGCTGTTTTTACGAATTCCGCACAAAAATCTACATTTACTTTTAAAATATTATTATATATACTAACAATTTCCCTAATCCTAACTGCAAATAACTTAAAAAAGAACGTCCCTAAAGTTCTTTGGCCTAAATTAACTATGATGTCAGTGCCCACCCTAGATTTGAAAACTGTAGTCAAATCCCTCCACTCGACTGTGCCCTCGATTGCGAGGGACCCTCCTGAAGCCGGTTTCCTCAACTGCTTTGCGAGTATTCTGTACCACTCCAATTTTCCTGCAACGCTCGATAGACGTCTTTTATCCCCAATACTCAATGATGAGTCACCAACCCACGTTTTAAATTAGCATCGATGATTTTGCTGATTTTATTCTCATCATGAGTATTGGGATGTTTGTAGAAATCCTCAGTCACTTCTACGGACGAGTTAATTTTTTCAGTTAAAGCCATTTCTAAAATATAAATCATTAAAATGGATTAGTATAAATGGTAAACATTCTACCTCTAATATCTAACGAATGAACTGCAGCAGGAAGTTATATATAATTAAATCAATCAACCCTAAAATTTATCGATATAATTAATGCTTCAATTTCAAATATATAGCTTACCTGGAACGGTACAATTAATTGGTATAGCAGCTGAGTACAACAATGGTGAGCACTGTTTATCATATAAGTTAAATCTAAAAAATTAATTTATTTAATTAATGTTTTAAGTAAAATGAATTAAACGTACCTGAATATATTTGTTGAACGAACTGCAGCGCCAGCAACAAATAAACAGCAAGTAATTTTGTATAATACTGGTTAGGAAGCCTGAAATTAATTATTAATCTTATTTAATTATTATTTTCTAAATGCAATATTGAAACTCGCTTGATGAAAGCGTGATAACGACTGATAATGAACCACATTTTTTTTCAGTATGCTCATGCTTAAGGTTAGTATTTACTTATTTATAGCTTACGTATCTTATTCGTAGACTGTTCAGGAGTCCTTCTCCCTTCAGCAATGGTAGATCCATGTTTGTTGGTGTTGCGATGTTTTGTGTTATTGTATAGGTTACAATCATGAGATGTGGTTATTTTGGTGTAAAAAAGATTTATTTATTTAATATTTAATAATGCGTTAATTGGCTTAAGTGTGTGTGTTGTTTAGTGGTGCTTAGTGTGATTATTACATTCGTTGTCTGGTTTCTTGCTAGGTCGTCATCGAATAGACGGAGGGATGCGGAGGGTATATGGGATGTTTAGGGATTTTTCTATCTCCTCGGGAGGTCGTCAAGGAGTTGTGTAAGGATCACGGGGGATGTTTGAATTTTAATTTAGGTTTGCTTCATGGGGATTGGGGAAAACGGTAGTTGTAGCGTGTGATAAGGATCTCATTGGTAGTGATAGTGTCGCCGAAGATTCTTTTATGTGTAAAGTTTTTCTGTAGTGTTTGGATTTTGTGTGTGATGGTTGGTATGTTTGCATGTTGTGTTGTGAGGTCGCTAGGGTACCTGAGAGGTAACCTGTGTATGCGTCTGAGCATTCGGTGTTCACAGGTAGCAATAGAGGAGAGGTGATTGGGGTTTATGTTCGTGTATACGGGTGCTCGGAAGTCCATAACAGGGCGAATATACGTTTTGTAAGTGTTGTAGTGTTTTGGGGTGGCAACCTCTGTTTCTACCCGGAGGGCGCCCAGTAGGTTTGCGCGGTTTTAATCCTGTTAAGTGTTCTTTGTACATCGGGGAGCCAATTGAGGGTTCTATTAAAGAGGATTCCTGGATAGGTTACTTCTGGTTGGAGTGGGAGCTTTTTGGTTTAGGGCTAGGGAAATGTTTCTGGAGGCAAGGTTTGGGAACTTATCTCCGGTGTAATTAGGATGTCGGAAGAGGATTGTTTGGGGTTTGGTGGGATTGACGGACACTCTTCACCGGTTCTCCCAGTTGGAGGAGTTCCAAAGGGTTTGGATATGAGGTGGGAGGCCATTCCGATTAATCGTCCATAAGGCGGTGTCATCCGCAAACTGCGCAACTACTACTCCGGGTTGTGTGACTTCGGGAATGTCGGATACGAAGATAATATGGAGGATCGGGTCTAAGGCAGAACCTTGCGGTACGCCTGCTGTAGGTTGGAAAGGATCTGAGAAGGTGTTCCCTACTTTGACCCTAACTGACCGATTGGTCAGGTACGAGAGTAGGAGGTTGGAGAAGGGGTCGGGAATGTTGAGGTTACGGATCTTGTACCAGGAGACCGGCGTGCCAGACCCTGTCAAATGACTGCTTAATGTCGAGAAACACAGCCAGATTGCATTGCTTGTGATTGAATGCTCTGGTGGTCTCTGTAAGCAGCTTCAACAAGGGATCGTGACACGTTCGGTTAGGACGGAAGCCGAATTGGCTGTTGGAAAGGAGGTCGTTAAATTCTAGGTGATCCTTGAATCGCCTGGCTAGAATCTGCTCAAAGCATTTTCCGAGGCAACTCAGGAGGGATATTGGTCTATAGGAGGGTGAGGTTAAGTCGGCGTGGGGTTTGGCTGTCATGAGGCAGATTTCCAGTCCGTCGGGAAGTGAGATAGGATTAGGCATTGGTTGTAGATGTTGGAGAGTAATCGGAGGGCTGGGTCGGGTAAATGACGGAGGATATTTCGATTAGGTCGTCATAACCTGTAGCAGTTTTTCCCTTTTTTGAAATATGTGTGGACCTGGTCGGGCATGATGGGGGCATAAAAAGGATTCTCGTTATCGAGTTGGATTTCAGGAAGGTTAAGGTTGCGGAATTCTTCAAGGCGACCCTCGAGGAGTGCCTTGAACCTGTTATCGAATTGGGGGTCATCGGCCTTTTCTTAGTCGGGGGAGATTAGGTTGGTCTGTAGGTCGGTTAGGTGGGATTTAGGGTCTTCTGGTCAGTCTATCGAACTGTTTCCAGAAGAGTTTACCATTTCTATAATCTAGCTGGGAGGTGGCGTTGGTCCAGGAGTCTTCGGCGTGTTTGTTGGCTTCTCGTCTGATTAAGTTGTTAGGGCGATTGTATTCGGTCTTGAGAACCGGGTCCCTGGATCGCAAGAATTGACCATAGATTCGTTTGATCCAGTTCACAATGTGTTGTGGGAGCGATTTGCGGGAAGTGTCGATGTTTTTTAGTGGTACAGAGATATCGACCGCTCCTTAATTACGGAAGTTAGGCCTCTAATGGCTCTCTGGAGATCTTGGGTCGTTTGAAGATTGTGTGTAGGAAGGTTGTTGGAGATGTGTTCGGAGAACACATTCCAGTCTGCTTTGGAAAAATCTTTAATGGCTATGTATTGAGGAGGTGTAGGTGGAGCTGGAGCTGGACAAAATGAAGTTTTGACCAGTAGGGGTATATGATCTGATGTGATCGTGGTGCCTAGAAAGCACCCACGATCGAAATAGTGAGCAATGGGTTCAGAAACTATGATGTGATCAACTATTGAGGCACCTAAATGTTCAAAATCTGTTGGGTGTGTTGGCTATTCGCAAGAGCGGCAACTGCAACAGAGCGGAGGATAGCCTGTTACCGTTGCTATTAGTGTCACTGAATTGGATGTGGCGGGCATTGAAATCACCTAGGATGACTGCATTAGGGAGGCTTCCGGCACTTAAAGGAGAAGATAGGGTGAACTTCCTCTCAGTTGTTACACCTTGGGGTAACCGAGGATTTACAGGAGGAGGATCTGTGGCTTTCGCCACAGTTGGGACATCGGATAGAGCGGGTGGGACACTCCTCAGTGGTATGCCCCACCTCTGTGCAAGTGGAGCAATAGTTAGGGAGATGTTGAGAGATTAGGGAGGGTTCGCCACTGTAGTGTCGCTCGAACATGACGACACCGCGTGCGAGGAGGTACTCTAAGGTGGTTTGGGAAGAGATAATAACACGGATAAGGGATGTGGGGGTGTTGGTCGCTTTGGAGGTGATTCGAACGGCCTTCCTCACGTGTGGAAGATCGAAGCTCTCTGGTTCTAGGATGTCCTTATCTACGTGAGGAATCATGCAGGAAAAGGAGGGTGCTCTAGGAGTGGTGCTGTAAGGACGGGGACCGGATAGTTGGGTAAGGGTGGCGGTGTGATCACCATAATGGTGCCGCAGTCCTAAGCTGTGCACCATCCGGCAAGGAAGAGGAGGTCTCTAGGAGACAGGTGTGGTTATGGTTAAACGTTAAGTTTAACCAGGGAAGGTTTAGAAGTTTAAGGGATGTGCACAGGTATTTTTTAGTGGAGATGGTTTTCGGGATATTGCAGATGCAATACCACGTGGATTGCGAGCGGGTGGGATTAGAATTAGGGGAAGCGGGTGTATGAATTACTGCAGGTACAGGTAGCTTGGAAGGTGTGGGCAAGATGGAGGGTTTGCGTGCTTGTGGGGGTTTGTGCAGTGTGCGGGTTTATATGTGTGTGTGGTTTGTGTGGATGTAGGAGTGTGTGGATAAGGTAGAAATGGACGAGGCGTTTGATTGGGATCTTGTACGTGAGGATGGTGGTTGCGAGGCGAGGGTGTGTCTGTGTGTGTGTGTGTGTGTGTGTGTGTGTGTGTGTGTGTGTGTGTGTGTGTGTGTGTGTGTGTGTGTGTGTGTGTGTGTGTGTGTGAGTGTAGGTATAGGCGGACGGGCGGCGTCGGGGTTGGAGATACAACCGTTACGGTAGCACGGTGGCAACCGTGCTAACCATCGCGGTTGTTAATCGGGTTTTGAAAATTTAAAAAGAAAAGGAATTGTTTTACAGAAAGGCCGGGTCTCCGCCGAGGTGCAGTCTCACACCCCGAGGAATAAAGACTTGGAAATCAGAGACCCGAATAGAAAAATGAATAAAACAATAAATTAAAATTAATTAAAAAATATTTTTTATTAAACGGTAACTACTGTCTTACCCGACGTCGATCCTGTAGTTGGCGGTGTCCTGGCTGCTTCTTTATTTACGTTCTTCGCTCCTGCTGTATTCCGGCGGCTCCTGGTTGCTGCTAGGCTGTGGCTCCTCTACTGATGACCGCTTCTTCGTATTATATGTATCCAAGCAGTGACAGATCTAACACCGAAGCGGCGAAGATCACGATACCGGAACGATGAGCGTAAAAACGCTAAGTTCTTTTTTTGGAAATTTAGAGATTGTAATAAAAATCACAAAACTCTTACGCGAGAAGGGGCTTACGTTAGATACCGTGTTTCGGACTGCTCTCTAAAGAACCACATGTTAGATCTCTTTTATATACGTCATGCGCCGGATGTTGTGCGGAAATGTACATCTGGATATAAAATGTTATCTGTTGTAATTGCTTGTTGTGTATGGAGTATTAGATTATAAAAAATGATGGTCTATGATTATTAATATAAATTTTGAATAGCTCTGATAAGAATTCTTTTTTAATACGTGTAGGTATGTTTGCGGTTTGTACAGCTGACAGTACAGCTGATAAATCTATTTTCTTCTTTTGCGATAACCTTGATGTCGGTTATTTTAATACGTTGTATTATCTTTTAATGTATGAATTATTAAAAATTTACCATCGGAATATTTATCATCGAATGCAATTATTTATTTATCATTCAAGTGCATAACATGATATTCTCTTTTATAATTTATTACTTTAAGTGAATAATTAAAAATGTATTGAATATTTATCCATAGTATTTATATATCTAATTTTTCAATATCGATTTTATTATAATTGCTGAACTTAGCTTTTCATTCGATAACTAAAATGTGGTTTCTATAGCTTGCAACTATATGGTTTCTTCTACTTTCAATATAATTTTTATGTATTAATTAATTAATTATTTTGCATTATAATGCAAGTAAAAATGTAATTACATCTATAAGAAAATAACCGTGTTATCAATCATGCACTTTATTATTTATTTTTAAATTCACTCAAAAATTAATGATTTAAATATAAATATATATCTTACCTTACATATAGCATCAATAAATAATTTTCTAAACAATGCTACCAAGTAATTATCCCAGATTAAAGGTGAATATTCAAGACTAATTATCTGCTGCAGAGTATCACATTCACGCTATTTAATCGCAAATTCTTATCAATATTAAAACTACATCAACTAGCGCAAATATTAAAGTTGAGACTAGATAATATTTACCTAATATGTAATCAATGAAGCCTAAAATTTATTGATAAAATTAATGATTCAGGTATAAATATGTCTTACTTTAGGTATAGCACCAATGAACACTATTTTATAAACAATACTACATAGTTATTATAAGTTCTACATACATAAAGACAAAATTTACATCGCTTGGGGCTTGTCCTTCGATAGCGCAGTTGGTTAGCGCGGTACTCTAGCAAAGTACAGTCGTAGGTTCATGTCTTACTCGAGGTAAACTTTTTATTTATGTATTTAATAAAATAAATAATAATTTTCAATACTACATAGTAATTACCAAATCGAAAGGTGAATGATTTGGCTAATATAGTTAATACCCATCTATTCTAGGAATACTGGGAAATGGCTATTTTAAACAAGATCACACCCTCTTTCAATTGGTAGCATTAAGAGAATAATTTTATTATTTTTCCACCATTCAAACTATTATAGATGGATAGATACCTTGTCAAAAACATGCACCTAGAATTCTTTTTACTATTAAATGTATTCCAATACCTACCTATTGATTTTCTATATTAATTTTATATTTTCCAACCGTAAAATTCGCTGTGTGACGTCTGCATAAATATTTATATATATATATATATATATATATATATATATATATATATATATATATATATATATATATATATATATATATATATATATATATCCAGCTTTCTGCATTACATATCTAACAAAGTTCGGTGGCACCATGCTAGCTTTCCGTAGTTCGACCTTTGGGACGAGCATACATTTTTTAGGTTTTATATTTCTACGACGCATCGACGTCTCTTCAGCCACTGCGAAGAACTTACCTGCATGGCCCCGCCGCATGCAATAGGAAGACGCAGATGGGCCAGCCCCCCTTCATCACCTTTCCAAGATGGCCGCCACGTCTCCATTGGTCAGCAGATGGGCCAGCCCCTTGAAATCTTATCAGAGGAGGGGCCCATACGCCTTCCCCACTGGTTCGACGTCACTGAGGCGGGGCTACGCCCTTGTCTCTCATTAGTTAACCGCCGCCACCTTGCGAAAGGGGCGGGGATTAAGTCCTCGCTCACGTGGTAACTCACTTATTTTCAATCTTTACTTTCAATATAGCTACGTAGGGTATTATACATTTTATACCACAAAAAGTGCGATGTTGTGATGCTATACACGAACGTATGTTAAATACATTTTTCATAAGCATCAGAAATAAATTCTAAGGTGTTTTTTGTGTTCATAAACATACAAGGGTTAAGAAACATTAAAATTTTGAAAAATGTTGAAAAAATTGACTATTTTCAGTAAACAATCCTCTTAATATCAACAAAAATTGAGTATATCAAGCAAACTCTCTCAACAGAAATTCAAAATGTTCAAATACAGCATTTGCGATAAGATCTGTAGCACTAATACTGATGTTCATGGCGCAACTCAATCACCAGGATGGGAAGCACTGTATTAAACGATGTTTCTTCTGTTGGCAATAACGTAGATACTTGTGTCAATCATTTTCAGGCATCGTTATCTGTTAATTTCTGTGCCCTAATTAATTTGATAGAGTAGTGTATCTAAGTTTTGTATAAAGTGTATTATTAAGAAACACGAATTCTTCGAAATGTCTTATGCGATTGATATGAAACTTGTTAAAGTCGAACCAGAAGAGGAAGAAGGAATAAATTCACTTGTAACCCAACATCTTATAGTAAATAGTGATCTAATACAAGGTAAAATTAATTACCGTTCAATTAGTACATAATCTAACACTCTTTTTACAGATAATGTGAATATTAAGAAAGAAGACATCTCTTCTCTAGTAACAGTTACCTCAAGTGCAGCATATCATATAAACGAAAACAGTGTCGAACACATCACGAACATACAGTGTGAAAGTAAATTTAATAGTTCAACAATGATGCAAGAAAATTTAAAACATGACGTTTTAAAATACAGTGCAAATTTTAAATATAAATGTAACTATTGCGATTTTATAACAAAGTGGAAAAGAAGTTTAAAAAATCATGTTTTAAAACACACTTCAAGTTTTGAATACAAATTTAAATGTGATCAATGTAATTATGGAACAAATCACAAACATCTTTTAAAAACTCATCTTAAAAAACACTCCTCTTTAAGTTATGAATTTAACTGTGACCAATGTGTTTATGCGACACATTACAAAGGTGATTTTAAAATTCATCTTAAAAAACACTCCTCAAGTTATGAATTCAAATGTGACCTATGTGATTATGCAGCACACCGCAAAAGATATTTAACAATTCATCTTAAAAAACACTTTTCAAGTTATGAATTTAAATGCAATCAATGTGATTTTGTGACATATTACAAAGGTAATTTTAAAATTCATCTTAAAAAACACTCCTCATGCTATGAATTCAAATGTGACCTATGTCATTACGCAGCACACAGCAAAAGTTATTTAACAGATCATCTTAAAAAACACTCTTCAACTTATGAATATAAATGCGACCAATGTGATTATGGGACACATTACAAAGCCAGTTTTAACATTCATCTTAAAAAACACTCCTCAAGTTATGAATTTCAATGTGACCTATGTGATTATGTGACACATTACAAAGGTAGTTTTAAAATTCATCTTAAAAAACACTCCCCAAGTTATGAATTCCAATGTGACCTATGTGATTATGGTACAAATCGCAAATGTGATTTAAAAATCCATCTTAAAAAACATTCCTCAAGTTATGAATTCAAATGTGACCTATGTGATTATGCAACACACCACAAAGGTGATTTAACAGTTCATCTTAAAAAACACTCTTCAAGGTATGAATTTAAATGCGACCAATGTGATTATGGAACAAACCGCAAAGGTAATTTTAAAATTCATCTTAAAAAACACTCTTTTAGTAAAGAATTTAAATGTGACAAATGTAATTATGGAACACACCACAAATATAGTTTAAAAAAACATCATAAAAAACATTGTGCAATGCCATTTATGTGATTATACACAAGTACAATATATTGTAAAGCTAATTTAACATTTCATGTTAAAAAACAATGTTCATGGTATGAATTAAAATATGACCAATGTGATTATGGAACACATCACCCAAAATTGTTAACAATTCATCTTAAACAGCGTTATTCAAGTTATGAATACAAATACAATAAATATGATTATGAAACTCCAAAGAACTAGTTTAAAAATTTGTGTTAAAGGTATTCTTCAGGGTATGAATCTAAATGCAACCAATGTGCTTATGCGACAAATTACAAAGGTGATTTTAAAATTCATGTAAAAAACCACACTTCAAGTTATGAAAGGAAATACGGCCAATGTAATTATGGAACATATGACAAATATGTTTTAAGTGACCAATCTCATTATGAATCAAATGGCAAACATGATTTTGAAATTCATCTTAAAAAACACTCTTCAAGTTATGAATTCCAATGTGACCAATGTGATTATAGAAAGTTGAACATGAACATGGTGCAAGGAATAAAATAAACGAATTAAGTGTAATAAGCAGAGCTGAAAAACAAATTGTGCAAAAGTCTTTTAATTTTCTAGGACCAAGAATATATAACATTATACCAAAAGAAATTAGATCCAGTAGAACCATTAGGGAATTTAAAAATGAATTGAAGAAGTGGAGCACACAGAAAAGTAATGAATACTTCTCATCCTTAATCCTAAAGTTTATATAAATAAGTATAAATGTAACATGCAATCTCAAAATCAAATAGAATAAGTTAGTATAGGTATAAAGTAGAAACGTTATAAGAAAGTTACCATAATTTAGTTACGCAAAATAAAACATATTTAAACATATTATAGTTTACTGCCAGATTAACCCTTTCGCTCCCCGTTGGTCATACACTGAAACCACCTTTTCTAAATTCGATTAAATGACTTCCACTGGTTTTGCCGCTATATCACTGGGCGAATTGCATGCGCGCAGCGCCATCTGTTGATCCGTAGCGCAGTTGTCGCAGTAAAATCACGCGTTCTTCTACAACGTCATTTGTTTGTTGTTGCTGATGAAGGAGCAGCATCACGGGTGCCTTCTTGTGAATTAATCCAACGGATTGCGTGTGCAATGGCCGGTGAGTTATTTTTATGATAGTTATGATCTTATAATATAATTTAGGCTTTATTATCTTTGGAAATTCAAGTGCTTTGAACAAGCGATTTGATCGTGGTTTTCCTATGTGACCACTGGGAGTTGTCTTAGTAAAAGTTAATTATTTCAGGAAGGAACAAAGAATTGTCATTTTATGATCTTGAAAAAATGGATGGCGAGGAGTTCAATGGTTTATTCGATTCAATACCTTCGGATCCAGACTCAGAAGTAGAAGACGGTCAAGAGGAAGACACGGATAATGAAGAGATTTACGGAAACAATTTGATCCACCCGGTGGGTGACATCTTGAGTGGCATACATAATCAAAGTGATCAAGAGGAAGAAGTGGAATCTAAAGTAGATTCTGATGAATTCGATAGTGAGGACGAAATACCTCTTTCGGAAGTCTTGAAGATGCCAGTAATATAAAGTGGAATCAACTGAACACTTACAAAAATCATCTTCCTTTTTCGCAGCCGCCGGGTCCTAAGAATATTCCACCCGAAGCTGCCACACCTCGCGATCTTTTCAAGTGCCTGTTCCCGATAGAACTTCTCGTATTCATCACCGAGCCGACAAATTTATATGCTCTGCAAAAATATGGCGATCCAGCGAAGTTCAAAAAAACTACCGAGACCGAAATCAGTAATTTCATAGGTAAGTCAATGAAAATGTAGCTATGATATATGATAAATTCAACTGATTATCCCACAGGTATAAATATAGTTATGGGGGTCAATTGCTTACCCGCCATCAAGGACTATTGGTCTGCGAATGACGAAATTCGTGATGTGTATATATCGAGTGTTATGTCGAGAAATAGGTTCGAATGGCTCCTTGGAAATATTTATCTAATAACAACATAATCCAGCCGAAGAAAGGTAATCTGGGATACGACAAGCTCTACAAAGTGCGTCCTTTTCTCGACAAACTTCTACAGACCTACAAAGAACACTATGAACCAGAGAATAGAGACAGAATACCTTAGATTTATAATTCAATTATTTATTTTTAGGTCGCTCGTCATTGCGCCAATATATGCCACAAAAACTAATCAAAAGAGGCTATAAAGTTTGGGTTAGAGCCAACAGCTCAGGATATATTTCTGATTTTCAAATATATACTGGGAAAGTAGAAACATCTGGGGACACGTGTTGTGAAGGACCTTGTAACAACCCTTTTTCGTGTTGTACTAAATTACACTTTAATTTTAGATCTTTCATTCATTTAGTAGTAAACATAAGAAAAGTTTTTAAGTTTTGCATTTCATAGTACATATCTTTTTAAGTATAATATTTCATAAAGATTTATATTTCCTTCCGTAAGAAATTGGACGCTGATCGCGCAAAGCGTGATAACTTAATTCTATGCGCAGATGCGTGGGGGCACTTACAGGAGCTACTCTGAAAGCCTCTATTTAATTCACTTCCTGCTGAATGTTATAGCATGAAACATTGTTTTTGGGAGTGTTCCCTAAATTTTTGTGCATAAGTGCCATCGGTTTAGATGGTAAGAGATCTTTGGCTTGTTATATTTTAAATTAAAACCTTTGCTTTTTTAGGCACTTTTTGCATACTTTTATATGGCATTATATTTTTAATTTTTAATGGCACTTCGATTTTTTCCATTTTTCTCTTCATCTTTCACTTTTAAGTTTTACCTTTATTATACTACTTTTTGGATTACCTTTTAAATTGTAATTTTAATATACTAAAACATCAAGAATGCTATAAATTTATTGGATAGAAAATTTCTACAAATAAATATTAGATAATAAATTCCAGTAAGGGTGCGGCTGATCGCGTTATTACAAGATTGCGCAATGATGATGTAGAAATGATATCATGCTGGTTGACCGCTCCGTATTCATAAATAAACAAAGGAAGTTGTCAATAAAAAGTCAGTGTACAAAATGTAGTGATTTTTAGTTCTTTAAGCTTAGCTTTAAGACCTTTTCTTTCCTCTCCTTAATCATCCCTTAATTTGGTAAATAAACATAATTGCACATTGTTATTTTTTTATATTAATATAAAGCTATTATTGTTCAATAACTAGGTTTAACTGTTCCTATAACAAAGATAGTTTGGCGCTCGAGGTATCATTTTATTGTTTTTATTTACATTACATTTTTTAATTATTATTTAGTATAAGAGAAAATAATTAAGCAGATTGGAATCAAGAAGCATTTTAGGTATATGAGCAAATCATTTTATTAGAACCTGCTCTTTCTTAATCTACCGATAAGAGTCAAAGGCACAAATTAGTGATGAAAGGTAAGTATCTCAATTAGTTATATGATTTGTGTTTAGGGAGAATTTTGCCTAATTTCATTATTACTTTATTAGAATATTCAAATTACAGCATAACAATTGAGTAGTTACATCACCACGTTTTGTTATTACAACTTGGCGTTATTTATTGTTGTTACAACCTATGCAAAGATAGGGAGAGAAGAAGGAGAATACTATCAAGTATATTTCGACAATTTCTTCACCTCGTTGGATCTAATGCATGCTCTGAAGCAAAACAAAATTCTTGCTTGCGGCACAGTTTGGAAAGACCGCAAGGGACTGCCATCTGGTCTCACATCTGACAAGAGTATGAATAGGGGAGATTCGGATTGGAGGATGAGCATTGACGGCATCGTTGCTATGAAGTGGATGGACAAGAAACCCATCTATTTCTTGTCAAATTTTCACAATCCCCATGAAACGCATACTGTCAGCAGAAGAGCGAAAGATGGAACCCGAAACGACATTTCTTGTCCAGCATTGGTGAAGGATTACAAGTATATGGGCTTTGTTGACAAAGCTGATATGTTGAAGTCTGTATATCAGATAGACCGTAGGAGTAAGCGCTGGTGGCTGCGTATATTCTGGCATTTCATCGACGTCACAATTGTAAATGCATTTGTCTTATTTAAAATGAGGAGTGATGGATCATCGTTACATCTCAAAGAATTTCGGATTGCAGTCGCGAGAGGGCTCATTGGAATAAGAAAGGTTGAAAAACGTGGACGTAAAAGCCTGAAAGAAACACATCCCAACAAGTTCAAGAGATGCGTCCCAAGTGAGACACGAGTTCGAGAAGCTGCGAATATGCCAATGTATGGCTCATCACTTCGATGTGGTCACTGTGGTACCAAGGCCCAACCGCATCGCACCAAATGGAGGTGCACAGTTTGCAAAGTTGGGCTCTGTCTCAACAATAAAAGAATTGCTTCATCGAGTTCCACAAGACAGAATGATCAAGTGTATGTTTTTCGAATAATTAAAA
>JARFJB010002108.1:4169600-4347100 GCA_036346205.1 Vesta saturnalis | reverse complement strand
GTTTTTCGCGCTTGCGTGTTTTCGCGTTTGGGTGTTCCAAAGACAGACACTAATTTTCTCGGTTACGTGATAAACGATCGGCCAATTAAGGGAAGGGGGCGAACACCCTAACACAAATTCCTATACCTGTCATATGTGATAGTGTAAGGACTCGGGAGACGGACCAGTAGAGTAGTGGGAATCGTGGAAACTGCCCTCGTCAATAGCATCGCATTGAAAAATTATTCCTATATGGAAGACGAGAGATGGGGGCCAGAGAGGTGGCTGTGACGAGAAAGAGAGAGAGAGGAGAGGGGCGGGGGAGACCAGAGTTCCGAGCACGATCAACTTCTATTACGTAAAACATTCGCTAATTTAAAAATACACCACTAGATGGTGTGACAGACAAACAAATCTGCTTTTAAAAATAAATGTAATCTAATTAGTGGAGTTTTTTTCGGGTACGTTAGGTTATGCTCGGCTACATTCGGTATTCGCATCGCAAAATTTTACCTATATGATTTGATGTTTGTCAAAGAATTGCTGGACACTGTTTGCATTAAATTCTTTGCCCTTATCCGTCTGTATACTTTAAGGTATCTTTTCGCATCTTTGAAAAATAACCGAAAATACGTTGATTATAGATCCTGCACGTTTCAGCTTCAGAGCTCCTGCCCACGCCATCTTGCTAAATACATCGATAACCGTCAGTATAAAATTATATTTACTTAGATTTCTCATATCGCAGACCCTCGTCTGTCAGAACTCAAAAAATGTTACACTTTCGAGTAAATTTCTCACTACAGGTTTATGTATAGTGTACGGTTCTTGTTTCTGTAACCACGCTCTATCTTTCCTAGGGGCATGTTTATTTTTTGACAGAGGTACTTTTGATAAGACAGATCTTGCATGTAAAATAGAAGCCTAATTTCGTGTTTAGTAGGGGCACTCTGTCATCATCTTAGCTTAAATACCAAATGAAAAAAATCTGCGATCATCGGTATATTCTACTTTACAGCGTGCTTATCTTTTAATGTCAAAACCGTAAGTTGTTTTCTATAATGCAAATATCGTAAATCCAACCAGCTGTAACGGATTTTCGGTGGTGGCAAGTGAAGCTTGCCCTCAACGAAGCCCAACACAAAAATCAAGATTCGTTTGGAAAAAAAATAAATTTTATTCAAAGAAAAATTATAAGTTACAGTATTTATTATTCGGTGATACTCCTGGACGGGCTGTGGTGGACGGTGGTTCCTTCCAGGAGTTGTAAAACGGATTTGGACGCCACCCAAAGATAAATTACTGTCCAGGCGGTCTTTGGGTCCAGTCCTGAACGTGTACGGTTTCCAAACGGCTGCGTCGAGTTTCCCAGTGGAGGATACAATTCAGGGTCTAATCCTTATGGTAGAAGATGTACCTAAAACTCAATTAATTCGGACGGACGGCGGATACGGTAGACAAAGGTCACAGGTCACCTTGACAAACAAAATTCCTTGACCAATGATGAATGAAAATGACTGATTGTTAATAAATATGAACTCTGTGAATTTATTTAAATTTCAACGATTACGGTTCAATCATAACGGTGCTCGGTAGCAAAGAAACTTTTTACTACTTGTCAAGTATTTACTAATTTGAATTATATCACTTAATTTTTACTAACTACTCTTTAACTCATACTCATCAATAAAATTCAGCTTCGTCTATACGTAACGCAGTGAGAACGAAAGATAAGTTTGATAAGAGCACTTACCTATATAGTACGACCTTTAAAAGGGTAGAAGGGCTGGAAATTCCATAATTTTAACGAACAGCATAACGATTTGTTTTAATTGCTATTAAATCAATTACTGAATTAATATTTCTTTCCTCGTGCTAAAATTATTATTTATGAAATAGTAGAACGATTGATATAAGATTCGGCCGGTTTCCATTAACAAAAAATACTTATTATTATTATATTATTATATTATATTATATTATTACAGAAGCTAGTTACTGTTTGATACATCTGTCGGTGTTCCCGTTATTTAAATATACAAAATTGTGTACAATAGTCAAAAGATTACATTCTCTTTCATTGTAGTTGGAATTCATAGAAAGTATTTCAGGTTTAACTTTAATTATTTATCTGGAAAATGTGATTTAACAATGCAATTTTATACGAAGTGAATTAATCAATATTATAAAGGTGTTAACTATAACTTATTTTCTTAATTTATTCTCTTAATTATATTGATCGGATTTTAAAGTCTATTTATATGCTTTGGTTTCTTATCTCTAATATTGATATAAAAGGTTTTGAATGTAATTTTCAATTTACATGTGCGTTTGAATATAAACTCAATTAGTACTAGTTTTAATTTCGGAATAACAAAAAGAAAACTTGCATTTATATTAACGGTTATTTATAGAACTTGATAAGTTTTAATTTTGAAATAAAGAAAAATCATTATTTACAATTAACGGCAATCTCTTAGATCTCTTTAATTTCTGCTCAACATAAATGAATTTATTTTGAATAACTAACTTTTGCACTATAATTATTTGACCTTTATTACGAGTCAATACGGACTTAATTACGGTTTTTGTTGGATGAGTAAAAAAGGAAAAAAACTAATCTTCACACAGCACGTGTTTAAAATCGAGCATTAACCATAAATATTGATGTATATCTATGATAACACTTAATTACTCATTTATTTTTAAAGTAATTTCAAATTTCGCGCCAAGGGGGCCCCGACAGGAGGGCGCAGACCCTAACACAAGTTCCTATACCTGTCTTATGAGATAGCATTAGGGCTCCCTTATTAGAATACTATTTTCAGCCATGGGGGCCACAACAAGTGGGCGCAGACCCTAACACACGTCCCGAGGACCTGTCTTATGAGATAGTGTTAGGGCCCCTTTACTAAAATTTTAATTTCCCGCAAAACCGATTTGGTTTTGACCTTGGTTAGCCCAAGGTCAACTCCAAGGGCAGGCCCAAGGCCAACTTCCATGCCAGCCCCGAGGTCGTCTCCAAGGCCAAGTTACGTCATCGGAAATTCCCAAGGTCAAACCCGAGGTACTATCTTAATTAACTTTATTCACATTTTTTTATTATTTTAAAAGTAAGTTCTGTCAACCGTCACAAAAAACCAAAGCCCCATTGAATACCCTTTTAATATACTACAGTCGATGAAAGTATAGGCAATTCGCGAAAAAACCGATGCAAATCATATGTTTATTTAGCTAGTTCCAACAAGTTATGTATGCTACTATATCGTATGTCCCCTTGGCTCAAAAGGAGATAGAAACAATCTAGAAAGTTGAGACTACTTACATAAATTAATAACGTGCATGTTTGTTTTTTTTTGTAGAATTGCCTTTATTTATTTTAGTAACGAAAATTATTACTTCGTTACAATGTAAATGCTGTAAACTGTTATATAGACACATAAAAATCGAACTATCGCGTAAGCCGGTGTACATACAAATGAATAAATCATGATTTGCATATGAAAAGGCAACACGAAGAGATAATAATTTTGCACTCAATTCAAGTGTTGTGGTACGTGCTAAATTGTGTCGTTTCGCAATGGTTTCTCTATTTTCAATTTATACGATAATGAAGAAATTCTAGCTACTTATTTTTTATAGGAACGTAGATAAATATACGTATTTCGCGATTATGTCAGGTATTTTGCTTAAATCTGTTCATTAGGAGTACATTCGACCGCTAAACTTTACCTATAATAATGTGAGCCTTATAGCCATAGTCAATACGGTCCATTTTTTCCGGAACGTTTTAGTGAATGACACCAATTCAAAATTTCGCCCCTGGGTGACGTCACACTGTTGGACCCCATTAGACGAGAAACATGTGAATACAGGCGGGAGAAATCTACTAAGTACTTAATATAAAATCGTGTACCGCTTATATGTAAAATAAATGAACTATTTTAATGTATTCCTTCGCTTCGTTTCTGGACAGCGTTATAGGGCAATAATGCAATCTCCCTTCAATACGTTCATAGTGAAACTAGGCAACATTGTAGAAACAAAAACAATAATCTATGTCAGATGGACGTTTAAAACTTCATATCAGATAGACTTTAATAGGTATATAGTGTATACAGGGTGTCCCAGACTAATTCACTCAGGCTATATCTCATAAACAAATAGAGATATTCAAATGAGACAAAAACTAACTTATACCACTACTAAGTCACTTCAATGTGACTTGAAAATATCATTTATCCCTTAGTGGCATCTCCTAACTTTCAAATTTTTAATAGCACCTTGTATATATTTTCATAATTTTTGATTCAGTTCTTCATAATCAATCCATCTTGTGATCACGAAAACAAGTTGTCGATATATCGACCAGCGAGTGTTTAGATCAAAGTATTAAAAATCATGGTGAACGTTAAAGGGTTATACATATTAATAAATATCCGTAACGAAAATTTTAAGCTATTGTTTTAACCCTTCTTTGTTTTAAAGCTTAAACGTGTATATCAAGTAGAACGCATTTAAATTAATTTTATTTCTAATTCACTATTTTCAGTTAATTTATGGATTACACATTTTGATGTGTTCCACTAACGTAAACATGGCAACAATGTTCATAAAACCACGCTACACTCAATAAAGCAAATTATTCCTTACTTGATCATGCGCAATAAACAAAGTATTCCAATAAAAGAGTACAATAGGTGAATGCTAGTGCATTACAGAACTTTCTTGCAAAATACTAAAAAATGTATGGGGTATTTTTATGTCTTTGAAATATTCAGCTGATATTTGAGGAAAGAAATATTCAATAAAAACCAAAAACTGACCTTAATAAACTACCCCTCTCCGCCGCTGGATTTCTTCCAAAATATAATCAGCTCTAAGCCAAATGAAAACAAGCTTAAATACAAAATTTTAAGTACGTGGGTATTTTCGTGCTGGAGTTATCGTGGATACTAACATACATCCACAGACACATACACAGATATCGAGACACCATGGCCGATCTTGACGAAACTTGGCCAAAGGTTGTAAAATGAGCTAATAAGTCGATTTAACGATAGTGAAAAAAAGTCGAGTGCATAAGCTTCTATACCGACATATGTATGTGTTGATTGACAGTAGATAAGTAGAAAATAGATACCTCGCTTATCTTTCAAGATAAATGTGGACTGTTTCTTATCATTTGAAGCAAATTTCGCTCCCTTTCAAATAAAGTATGAATATGTGTATGTTATATCAGCAATATGAGGATGTTCAATTTCCGGAAAAAACGGAAGTAGTGTTCTCATCAGGATAATATCATTTGATTAGCGCAAATGAAAAAAAATTATTTCCAAAATCCCAAGTTTATAACCAAAATAGGTAGAAAGTTATAACAATATCAATATTAAATATTTGAAGATTCATATCTCCTATACTAGTAGCTTTAGAAGAAGCAGGTTAGTTTGCATTCATAAGAGTGACTGGTCACCCAGAAAATATAAAAAAAATGCTTAAAGAACATTTTGATTCATTTGAGATATTGATGACCTGAATTTCAATTATCTATGTTAAAATTTGAAAATTTGCCCCCAAAATAACACCTGTATTTTCACCCCCTATATACCTATTGCGTGTAAAAGCTTGTTTTGTCGACACAATTGTCTTGTCGGACTTTATTCCAAATTTTATCAAAATCGTCCGTATAGTTTCGGCTGGCGAGTGACCACAGAGATTTTGAAAAATTTTATAAAATTTTTTTTCGGGTTCAGGGAGTCACAAAACATCAAAATAACGCAACTTATTTTTTTCGATTTTTTTTCGATCGCAATACTTTCTTGTTTACCCAGGAAGCAAATATCTGGAACACCAAACGACCTTCCAACCTACAAAATGGAAATTTAAAAAAATGAAATAATTTTTTTAGGATAATTATGCAACCTCTTTTATGTTCATTACCAAAAAAAAGGCAACACTGTAGAAACAAAAACAATAATAAATGTCAAACAGACGTTGAAAACTTCATATCAGACAGAGGTTAATAGAGATCTAGATGCTAACTTAAAAGATATGAAATAATTTTAATTATAATTTTTTTGGGATAACTATGCAACCTCTGTTTTATACGTTCATAATGATAGCAGGCAAGACTGTAGAAACAAAAACAATGATCTATGTCAGAATGACGTTTAAAACTTCATGTCAGATAGAGATTCATAGACATAAATACGTGATAACGTAAAACAAATTCAAAGCCACTTCTATAAAAATATCGATAATACAGCTTCAGCATTTTCAATCATATATATTTAATTTCTACATTTATTTCGCTTTACATTAAAAAACTTTTTGAAGAAAATGTATGTAAAATTAAATTTTGTTTAAAAAATATATCTACACTTTTTCGTATAAAATTAATCGTTATTCAGATAATGAAAAAAATTAAACTAACACTTGAATTGTCCGTAATAATTTTGTTGCCGCTAAATTACGCCTTGTAACAAAAAATTGCATAGAACATAATTAATCGATATACTTAAGGTCTATATCTAATTATTTTTATATCTTTGAAATATGCAGCTGTTTTAGAAATATTTGATAAAAACCAAATACTGATCACAATAAACCTCCTCTTCTCCGTCGCTGGATTTCTCCCCTAATCAGATCTAAGCCAAATGAAAACAAGCTTAAATTCAAAATTGCAGGTACGTAGCTATTTTAGCTCTGGAGTTATCGTGGATACTAAAACACGCGCGCGCGCACTTGTACTCGCCCATGCAAATGCGCACGCGCACACGCTCGTACTAGCACACACGCACACGCACGTACCCACACGCACAAACACACACACGCACAAACACGACTAAACATGCACAATCGAGTACACACACGTACACACGCGCACGCACGCGCCCACAATACACACAACCAACCACCCAACCCACACGTCCCCGCCCGCCCACATACACACATACTCGCACACAGGCGCACACACGCGCGCGTACGTGCACGCACGCGCACACACGCCTACGCACGTGCGCACACACGTACGCACACGTGCACGCACGCGTACGCACATGCACACCCACGCACGGACCCACCCTCCCGGCATGATGAACTTGCCAAAAGTTGTAAAATGAGTTAATAAGTCGATTTAGCGATAGTGAAAATAAAGTCGATTGCATAACCTTACCTACATTTGCATATGTAGGTTGGAAGGTACAAATTGGAAATTAAATCTACGGTGACCTAGGCTACCGTAAACATATCGATTAATTATGTTCTTTGCAATTTTTTGATATGATGCGCAGTTTAGCCTCAAAGGTAGGATTTAAATGTTGGTTCAAATTTTTTCATTATCTGAATAACGATTAATTTTATAAACAAAAGTGTAGACGTATTTTTTAAATAAAATTTAATTTTACATACGTTTTCTTTACAAAGTTTTTTTTTAATACAAAGCATAATAAATGTAAAAATTGAATAAATATGATTGAAAATGCTGAAAAATTGAAATTTTTTTGACGTTAACATGTTTTTGTAATCGTTACGTTTAATACATAAACAAAATAGTGGTACACAACTAAATATATAAACTTTTTTGTTTATGTATTTAATTTGACATTTGTCATCAAATATTTCAAAATTTAACTTAATAGATATTTATTATTAAGGGCATAATCAGAAGATTATGGCTCGAGGGAATGTTAAAAGCCCGACGCGAAGCGGAGGTCTTTATATTCCTGAGAACCATAACCTACAATTATGCCCGTGGTACATACAATGTTTTATTTTATTTTGCACCATGAAACTGGAACAAAATATTAAAAAGATTCAGTATTTTCGGCAAGTTTTTAAATGCAAATGCAGTGAAATAAAGTCGAGAGTAGGCTAATTTGTTGTTACTAAGATACTGTGATATTGCTATTATATATCATGTCATGTGTTTGCTGTCAATCATGCTGCTTAGCATCAATGACATTTCCGTGCTATAAAGACCACATTACGCCCGCATTTGGAGGCGTATAATAGTTATTAATGATACTAGTTCGATATGAACGTCATAATGAAACGCGTGTAAAGTTAAACCACGAGGCGTTAGCCGAGTGGTTTATTTACACAAGTTTCATTACGAAGTTCATATCGAACATGTATCATTCAAAATTTAATCTACGCCAGTCCAAATAGATTTTCTTTGCATAGATTCGATTTGTTTACAATATCAGAAACGTTTTTGTAAATAAAAATTCAAAATTATTAAGTGCCCATATTAATCGATGTTATAGTAACCGCGCTTGTCGATTGTTGCAATTTTTACGTTGACGTCATTATTTCGTTCAATTTTGTGCTTTACATGAGTTTCACGCACTGATGGACTGAATTTAACAAATTGTACAGACTTTATAATTAATGTTTATAATAAATAAATGTTGGTAAATATTTTATAATGAAGTAAAAGTTGTAACTAACTTTTTTTTTGCCTGTTTTGCGTGTTATTATGAGTTCATAATGGCACTGGGTGCTATTATGAAGGTCATAATGACACCCAAATGAAGATAAATATGTCATAATGACACTGGCGTAGATTAAGAACATTATGGTGGCAAAATAAAATAAAATATAAAAAAGAGGTTTCATAGTTATCCATAAAAATTGAAATCAAAATTATTTAATTTAAGTTAGCATCTGTCTGACATGAAGTTTTAAACGTCTGTTTGACATAGATTATTGTTTTTACGTTAACAATGTTGCCAATTTTTGTAATGAGCGTTTTATATAAGATGTTGCATAGTTATCCTAAAAAAAATGTTATTAAAACTATTTCATTTGTTTTAATTTCCATTTTGTAGGTTGGAAGGTCGTGTGGTGTTCTACACCAGATATTTTTACTCTTTTTTTCCTTGATCATGCGCAATATTGGAATAATTTGCTTTGTACATTGTGTACCGAGAAGATTGGACATAAATTATACCACGTATTCTGAGGTCAAAAATAGATTGATTGAACCTCACTTACCTATATACAAAAGTGCAAACAAAAAATAGGTACAGAGTGATTTATTTGAAAATTTAAATTAATTTTTTAACGTTGAGTTAAATTAAATATCGTGTTTGTTTATAAATTGTAATGTAATAATAAAGATGTTTTTGATATTTATGAAAATGTCGAGTTTAATAATTCAATATTTTGAAATTGACATTTAAGAGGGTGGCTGTATATTCCAAACTAAAATGTTTACAACCAAATACAAAGAGGCAAAAAAGTTTAAGAATAGACTTTTAATTCCAGTGGCGTTCCATATTTTGTTAGATGTAACTCTCAAAAAAAGTTAGGGGGTCAAAAGGGTATTAACTCCCTCTGAAAATCCATAATAAATAAAAATAAATGAATACGGCTACTTGAAGTTTATTGGTTATAGTATACCACTATCGGTTTCAAAAAGCAAGATAGTTGGGTTTGAAAGCTCATAACTTTTTTATTGTAAGTCCAATTGATGTGAAACTTGACAGTGGTCTTTCCTGTAGGCTATGAATATGAATTTTTTAGACGGTTTCAGTGCTCGTAGCTTCCTTATCATTGTCTTAAAATGTGCGAAATTTTAACCAATGGCATATCAAGGTGATATAAAGGTAACTGCAATTTCAAATTTTGAAAAAATATTTAAATAAAAAAAAAATGACGTGCAAACTGCGCTCTAAATGCAAATATTTTCGTTTTAAGTGGACCGACATGTAGGTTTTAATTGTTCTTTAACGTGCCGTATTAAAGTACACGCATTCGTATTGAGTCGTCGATCTGAAGCTCGTCCAACGTAGACCATTCTCTCTCTCGACTGAGAATTTAATTATTTATTAATTGGCATTAAACTATATAAGAAATGCGTGTACTTTAATACGGAACGTTGAAGAATAATTAAAACCTACATGTCGGTCCACTTAACACGAAAATATTTGCATTTAGAGCGAAGTTTGCATGAATCGAGACCACGTCATTTTTTTTCAAAATTTAAATATTTTCTCAAAATTTGAAGTTGTTACCTTTATATTACTTTGATATGCCACTGGTTAACATTTCGTACATTTGAAGACAAAAATAAGGAAGCTACGAGCACTGAAACCGACCGTATGTAAAACACGTGCGGCAAAACTACATTTTTTATGATAATTTAATATTTAATTTAAAAAGTTAAGCGTCTAAAAAATTTATATTGTCTGAGTGTTATTATAAGTCTACAGGGAAGATCTCTGCCAAGTTTTACATCAGTTGGGCTTACAATAAAAAAGTTATAAGCTTCCAAACTGACCTATCTTGCTTTATGAAACCTATAGTAGTACCCATCTCATATAAATTTTCATAAATGTATGTTAAGGTCAGTTGGGGTATCTGGGCCATGATTTTACAACGTGAGCGTGTTGTTTATAACTTTTTACTTAACTGAGAACTACAAATAAATTATATTTACATCAAAAATATTTTTTATTTACAATGCAATATACAGTTTTCAGATAAATAATAAGTCAAACTTAATTTTTTAATATTTACAATTGAAAAAAAATGAATAAGAAAATACATTGGCCCAGTTAGCCCTAGAAATTGGGGCAACTGGGCCATAAGGGTCTTAGTTTCAGACAAGCTATTGTTATTTGAAGTGAGGCAACTGGGCCTGTTTGCAAACATGTTAATTTCATAATAAAATCATAGATAGTCATTTAAACCACTCCATAGTCGAGTTATTGAGAATGTAAGAGAACTCCAACAAAACGATTTGGTGTGAAATTAATTAAAAATTTTGAAATAACATAATAATAACATATGAAAATCCAACTTAAGGTAATTACTAATACTCAAGTATTACAGTATTACAACAAGTCATTTGAACCACACCCTAGTCGAGTTTTTGACAATTTAAGAGAGTTCCAGCACAGAAATTGGGTTGAAATTAAGTAATAAGTAAGTATGTTGAAACAATATAACAAATTAACCATAATAATAAGAAAATCCAATTTCAGGTAAGTAGTAAACCTAAGTTACTAATACTAAAATATAATACTGCACAACTTTATCTAAACTAAGTTACTTAACTTAAAAATTATTTAATATTGTTAAAAACTGTAATACTTAAAATTGTTAATAAATGTTCGATAAGTCACTCAAAGCTTAGATAGTTTTCTTACTACATCTTGTTTGAAAACGAAGGATTCTTCTTCTGTTTCGATAAACTTGATGATTTGGGAATGTCGCTTGAAAAGTATATCATATCCAGTATTTGTTTGGTTTGTCACTTTTGCGGTACAGCCTGAAATTTTCTTTTGAGTTTCCTAAAACTTTAACAACACAGTATTCACCCACTTCTATTGAGTTCACATCACATTCATCTATTTCTTCATCAGAATCACTCATAAAATCATAATGGTCGTCAGTGTCACATACTGATAACTGATCACGGTCTTCACTTGTTTCGTCATCAGTATTGTCAAGTTTCTTCTTTTTAATTTTGTTCTTGGTATCATGATTAGAAATGTTTAGCTTTTCAAACTCTTTCTTCTTTTTTCTTTTCTTTCTATTTGCTACCTCCTGCTTGTCTTTTTCTTCATTTTCCTTCATTAATAAGTATTTTTGTGATGTAATAATTTCACAGTTGGTAACAAGCCTTTTGCACTTTTTATCAGATGTTTCAGAAATTCTTTCTTTCTTAAACATGTCTAACAATAGTTCTTCAAAACTTTTGCGACATCCTCTTGTGGATGTACTAGTTACTTCCGGTAGTTTTGCAGCCGTGGATGTAGTAGCTTGCTCAACTTGCAGTGGAACTCTATCTGGAGGAGCAGTTGTTTCTGGTGGCACCAGGTCTGTTGTGGCAATGCGGCTGTAGGAGTAGCAACTGCTTCCATCGGTGCTGTGTCTGTAGGGTTAGTAGCTATTTCTTGTGGCATTGTAGCTACTTCTGGCAGCACAGTTGTAGGGTTTGGAATTCTTTTTGTACCTCTTCAGATCAGTTTTCTTGAATAATGAAGTTGGGATTGCTTCTTTGTTAACCCCTTGTACTTCCGAATCATAAATTCCAGTAGTTTTAAAGTCATCGATAATATTTGTTTTGGGCACATCTTGGGCCAGTCTGGTTAAAAATGAGACAAATTCCTGTTTAGGGATTTTTACATGGATTTGCCCTTTGCCATTTACATAATTCTTGGTCCCACTTGGTTGAAAACTGCTACATCCAAAGGCTGTAATAGATGTGTAGTATGAGGGTGTAGCTTCATAATGGTGACTTCATTTTCCTGAGCTAATCTAATCATTTGGGTTGAAATATGAGTAGTATGGCCATCATAGATTAACAGCATTGGTCTTTCTTCACCTACACTGGGTAAAACACATAACGATACCAATTAAACAATAATGTTGTTTCTATCCAACCCGAAAACTGGCTGAAACTGCGGTTTGTGATGCAGCATCTTGATCAATCCAGTTCTCCATCACATACTTCCCTTTAAATACACACAGTAGTGGAAGCATTTGTCCTTCTGCAGAACAACACTGATGTGTTGTCATGCCCAGATGTAGTCGTTTTACGTTTACTTTTTGCACCGATGGCCCCAACAACTCTAGTTTTGGATGGGTCGTGACAAAATGAAGTTTCGTCACAATTGAAGATCCTCTCTGGTTTTCCATCAAGATTCAGTTCTTTTAAGGTTTTTGTTAAAACTTCAAAGAAATTGTACACTACCCATGGGTTGATTTGATCGCACCTTACATGTTCAATGCTTTGTGCTTTCTTGATTGACAAGCGATGCCTACTTCTAAAAGATATAAACCAGTCAACACCAGGCCTCTGGTCTTTGAATCTGCATGGGATGTTGTTTTGTCTGATGTAAAGTTGAACGAGATCCAAAACTTCATATCGAGACAAGCCAAACCCATTTTTATCCATAACTTTCAAACAGTTAACTATTTCTTCTTCTTCAGCTGCAGATAAGAATGATTTAACACCACCACCACCCTTACCATCTCTTGAAATGAATCCTTTACCGCGTGTGCCCAGAATACGGTGTTTTAGAGTAGACCTGGGAATATTATAGAACGTAGCAGCTCCCCTAGTAGTCTTATTCCCATTCCTAACATCTTCGATGGCTTTTTCCAGATTTTCAGAATAATTAGCACCAGTTCCCCTTTGTGTCCTTCTGATGTATGTTCTCACCATCGTCTGGAACAAAGAATTGTGAAGAAGTTAAGGCTAGATTAAAGTAAATTTAGATTAGATATTAATTAATTTTCCCTAGTGTGTAAGTTAATATTTTAGTTGAAACTAGTAATTCAACTAAAATATTAACTTACACACTAGGGAAAATTTAAAGTTTAAAATTAAGTAAATTCACAATGGAAAAATAAAAAAATAACTTTAGTAATAAATTAAAAAATATCATTAGTTTATTTTAATTAAGTTATTAATTTTAACAGTTTAAGTGAAGATGGAAACTACCAGATCTATAAATTAGAGTGACCTCATAGTGAGAAAATACTTTCTTTGCCGTAGGAGGGGGTAACTGGGTCTGCCTTGGACCCAGTTAGCCCAAGCACGTGGCCCATTTACCCCATTTCTGTAAAATTTTGGGGGTAACTGGGCCACCCTCTCAAGCTTATAACCTAAAAGACAACATGTGCTATCAATAACATTTAAAGGTTCTATTATGGTTCTAATTTATGCTAAATTAACTGTAATGTTGATAATACTTACATTGAACCTGTAGAGATTTCCAAAAATCAAGATGTTACCACGTTTCAATGGAAATCTTGCACTACAAATTTGAAAAAATTGCTATACGAAAGCCACAATACTTGGAGACATGAGACAAGTGTTGAAGTGAGATGACACTGTCCTTAAGTGCTGCCAACCACCTGAAGTGAAATTCCCCTAATAAGTTTTATAGAAAAAACCCATGGCCCAGTTACCCCCTGGGCCTAGATATCCCAACTTACCTTACACCGTTTTAGAGCAACGTTAAAAAAATTAATTTAAATTTTCTAATAAATCACCCTGTACCTTTTTTTGTATGTACTTTTGTATATAGGTAAGTGAGGTTCAATCAACCTATTTTTGACCCCAGAATATGTGGTATAATTTATGACCAATCTTATCGATACACCCTGTATAGTGTTTCGTCTAAAATCTACAAGAAGCAGTCGAGGGTCATTTTTGGTTAGTTATTTTTACACCAGTCTTTCCTTAGACATCTTTCCCTTGTCTAAGAGTCTTTTAAATATGAACAAGTTTATTAAACTGGCGTACCTCTGTTGCATAGATATCTAGGTAAGATACCTATGCTCTGTTGGCAATAACACATGTTAATGGTGTCAATGATTTGAACATATTACATAAAGTTTGGTGTACTGTACTATAAAGCAACACGAATTCTGCGAAATGTCTTATGAGATTGATATGAAACTTATTAAAGTCGAACCAGAAGAGGAAGATGGAATAGATTCACTTGTAACGCAACATCTTATAGTAAATAGTGATCTAATACAAGGTAAAATTAATTACTGTTCAAGTAGTATAAAATTTAACACTATTTTTACAGATAATGTGAATATTAAAAAAGAAGACATCTGTTCTCATGCAAGTGAAGCACATCATATAAAGCAAAACAGTATCAAATACATAACAAACATAGAGTGTGAACGTAATCAATGTAATAGTTCAACAACTGTGCAAGAAAATTTAAAACATAACGTTTTGAAGTACAGTTCAGATTTTAAATATAAATGTGACCATTGTAATTATATAACAATATGGAAAGCAGCTTTGAAAAGTCATCTGTTAAACCACATTCCAAGTTATGAATACATCTGTGATCATTGTGATTATGCAACACAACACAAAGGTAGTTTAACAATTCATCTTAAAAGACACTCTTTAAGTTATGAATACAAATGCAACCTATGTGATTATGCAACAAATCGCAAAGATCATTTTAAACTTCATCTTAAGATACATGATTCAAGTTATGAATACAAATGTCACCAATGTGTTTATGCAACATATCAAAAATCTAGTTTAAGAATTCATCTTAAACAACATTCTTCAAGTTATGAATTTAAATGTGACTAATGTGATTATGTAACACATTACAAAGGTAATTTTAAAAACATCTTAAAATACATTCTTCAAGCTATGAATTTAAATGTGACCAATGTGATTATGCAGCACACGCAAAAATAGTTTAAAAATTCATCTTAAAAACACTCTTCAAGTTATGAATTCAAATGCAAACAATGTGATTATGCAACAAATCACAAAGATAATTTTAAACTTCATCTCAAAAACATGATTCAAGTTATGAATACAAATGTTACCAATGTGATTATGCATCATATCGTAAAACTAATTTAAAAATTCATGTTAAAAACACTCAAGTTATGAATACAAATGTCACCAATGTGTTTATGCAACATATCAAAAATCTAGTTTAAGAATTCATCTTAAACAACATTCTTCAAGTTATGAATTTAAATGTGACTAATGTGATTATGTAACACATTACAAAGGCAATTTTAAAAATCATCTTGAAAAACATTCTTCAAGTTATGAATACAAATGCAACCAATGTGATTACGTGACATATCGCAAACATATTTTAACAATTCATCTTAAAAAACACTCTTCAAGTTATGAATTCAAATGTGATCAATGTGATTATGCCACACATCACAAAAGTAATTTTAAGATTCATTTTAAACAGCATTTGCAAGTTATCAATACAAATAAGACCAATGTACCTAATTGTTGAATTTAGGATTTGTCTTATAAATACTCTAACATTTTTAAGAATTTAAAAATTCATCTTATGGAACTCTTTTTAGGTTTTGAAAATAAATGTTCTGGTTTATTAGTAATTTTCTTTTGCATATTCTAGGTGTCATATACTGTACTGATTAATTTTAATTACGTTGAATACAATTTCCAAAGGAAATTTGGCATTGTAAATTAGGTCCACACATCTAGAACATATCTGGTGTGGAACAACACACGATCTTCCAACCTACAAAGTGGAAATTGAAAGAACTGAAATAATTTTAATAATAATTTTATCACAATAATGGTGTAGTCAACCGTCACAATTCGAATTACTGGTCTCCCATTAACCCACATTGGGTAAAAAGAAATTAACTAATATTACTTCGCATTTGCATAAATCTCAGCCATCTTATACAAACACAATAAGAGTTTCTATATACAGTGAGGCTTTGTCTATTTACACGGCTGTAGCTAGAAACGCAAATAAGGGATCGGGGCACACATTACCTTACTACATAAACTAATAATAATCCGCAAAAAGCGAGCAAATCTCGGAAAATAAGGAAGCACTACTATAAAC
Source organism: Vesta saturnalis (assembly GCA_036346205.1). NCBI lineage: Eukaryota > Metazoa > Arthropoda > Insecta > Coleoptera > Lampyridae > Vesta > Vesta saturnalis. Next base: position 4,330,766 of record JARFJB010002108.1, on the reverse strand, counting down.
ACTATCCTAATTTCGGATACGATAAAGGTCTTGTAGACCACGATAATACTAACACCACATTCCCCAGACATGGTGAACAATCCAATAAAACCGCACAAGGCGAAGGGGATGGTGCACCGCGAAACGTTGGGAAAGCCCGGGAACGTCGGCGGCAAGTTTTGTGCCACCACGCACATCGCGTTCCAACTCCACTCTCTACCTTCGGCTACATCTTAACTCTTCTACTATCCAACTTAAGGCTCCTAATTAATTGACCGCGAAAAGAAACCTTACCCTCTGCACTTATATCATCTCTTACCTACTCATATTTTTTTAACATGAAGCTTTCACATAGAAACTACGTTGTCAGCTTTCAAGTAACCAAAATGGAATTATCTCACTAATGATATCGTGCACTTATTCTTACTTCAGGACATACTGTAGCTCAATGAATTTTTCCACCTTTTGCAATGACAATTCTCACCAAAGACGAAACGTTGGAAAACTTTTATCACATTTTCAATTCCAACTACATTAACATCAGCAAAGAAAACATTTTAGATCCAATACTAAATTTAATGCGAACTACAATACTAAGCTTAATAAAAATCAATAGCAAAGGATACGTCAATACCAAAAATTCTATACCATGAAAGCGAGAAAAGGAAAAAAAATATGACACTCTAACAACCACGCATGACAAAGTATACATAAATAAACACAAAACTATAAAGTCTGCAATTCTGCTATGCTTCTCAAAAGGCAAGGCTTTAGGAAAATGTCGGCCACATTTTCATTTGTTGGTGTATACAACATTTTTGGAACTCCGTTTTTTACCAAATCCTTTATAAAATGCTACTTTATGTCAAAATGCTTTGACCTACCACCATTCTCATCAGATTTTATAATACATATTATTCCTTGATTATCAATATATAACAAATAAACAGGTTTACATTTAATTAATTCATCACTAAAATTTGCAAAAGATAATAATACTGAAGCCGCAACAGCAGCCACTATATATTCAGCTTCAGTAGAGCTCAAAGCAACAGCGATTTCTTGTAATCCAGGCAATGAGATAATCATAAAGATATACAATTACTCCAGGCACACTTTTCGATCAACAACATTAGTTGCCCAATCATTGGTCGAAAGCAACTTTTACGTCAGTCACCTCCAATCCACTACTTAAACAACAGTAAATCTTTGAAATAAGGCTACTAAGTTGTCTCCGCCTTCCACCGCACTACCGAGTAAGACTTCCTATTCAAACCCTTTCTCGAATTCTCCTGGATACCCTGGCCAGCTGTCGCTCAAAATCGGCTTCACCCGAACGTAGGTTTTTTTAGAACACCTATACAAACACCTGTAGAGAACGTAACGGCAGCAGATCAATTCTTGGTGTCTTTGTCTGGTTACACCGTCGTACCGAAATGCTGCCTGCCTAAATTCTGCCGGCTCCACAGTGTCGATTAGAAAGCGCAACGGAGCTAGGAGATGCTATTTACAAATTTACCTACAAAAACCCTTACACGCCGTCCCAGGCAACCTACTAAGTGCAGAGTGTTGTTGGAAGGAAAGCGATCAACTAGACCAGGGTATACACATTTATTTCTGATCATGTTCTAGTCCGTTTGAAATTACCTAAACAACAGTGCATATTAAAACTCTCTCACTTAAAGTATTTAACCAACCAAATAACGTCATCTTGCGATATAAAAAGTGCCAACAGTGGCGGCAAACTGCTTAATACAATCTGCTTATGGTGGCGTGCGCAACCGTCTGAACCCAAATCCTCCCGTGGGGAGTTATAGCAAGGGGAAATGTATAGCGAGAAACTTGTGTTATAAAAAGTAAGTCTGTGATATTCGCACCGTAGACTTCTGAAATAACAAACGGGGCCTTAACCGCTGGGCCACCGGCCGGTTTACAGTATAAACCTATAGATCATATGTAAACAGTATATCTATAGCTTAGCGTATGCACACACCTTAGATCGCCGACAAATAATGATCCTACAAACACAATTCCAAATATGAGCTTAGAGATGTTACATGTGTGAGAGAGAGAGGCAAAAAGCAGCGGTGAGAAAGAAAGACATACTGGGTGAACTATGTTTATTTCAAAAGTGGTCATGGTGTGCCCTGCCAACCAGATCTGACCAGACAAACAGTTATCAATCAGATCAACGGGTGTGAGAATACCGTCAGGGTGGGGGTGAGTAGTGTATAAATACGTTCACCAGCTACCAAGTGACTTAGTTTACTTTTGTTGATACTACCGTTCACATCGGTCTCATCACGAATGCACATGGGTAATTTTGAAATCGTCAGTGAGCGTTATACGCGCATAAAGAAGTTTTGCTCAACGAAGCCAAAAATTTTGTTTAAACTGAAGAATAACACTGGAAAGCTAGATGTGTTGGACTGGACAAGAACAGGAGTTAATCAAGTTATTACATACATTATGTCATCGGTTAATACTGACGATAAAGTGGGAATAACCTTTCAAACCTTTTAAATTTAAACTACCGGGGTGGATGAGTTTTCGTAAAGTGACATTTGGCTGTGTGTGGAGTATTTTGGAATCACTATTGCAGAGTAATATTCATTACACGAGCATCGACACATTCCATATGGAGGTAACGTGTATCACCGCCAACAGAGAAAGGAAGGCAGCGAATGTACAACAACTACAATGAAGAATCAACCATGCGACGTGGAATAATTACTATACGCAATGAACTTATGTTTACCGCGAGCGTTAGTAGTGGGTAGAGCCCTTGCAGATAAAGACCCTAGACATAATGACATTAGAAAAAAGATGCACTACAAAACTATTAGCAATTTTCATGGCATTCTCCTATGGTCAACACCACATCCACTCTTTCTTGCACTGAATATTTCATTGTAATGAAAAATCATCAATAGTTATAAACACTGTCGTATTTTGAAATACGTCAATATGACAGAAATGTTTATAAATCAAAGAATTCTAACTGATCGACATGAGTTAATGGCGTAATTTCTAAAATGTAACAAATACACTAATTTCTCGAAAAGTATTGAAGTAAGGTATAGGGAACCCTAATACAGTTCGAACTATTGTCAAAAGACTATTCCATTCCGATAAAAATTTCTTGGGCGTTGTATTTAAAGTAACAAAGATATTTAACTTTGAAGTTTGTTAACTTTACGCCTTATTCTTTGTATTTTATAAATTATGATTTGAAACAATAAACAACAGAATACGTACTTCCAAACATCCTTATTACGATGACCTAGATTAGATTGTCTCATCTTTTCTGAATCGAAAAATACTTGAATTTTTGACAACCCTACATTTTCAAAAATGTTAAATATTTCGGAAACTGTAAGGTTTAGGTATAGGAACTCTAATGAAAGTCTACCTTATTTTTCACCTTATTTAAAAAAAATTAAAAGGAGGGTATTCCATTTAAAATAATATAACTTTGATAAGTAACAAGTTTGTAGATCACCCTGTATAAATCAAACTAATTTTAGATTGTAGTCCTAGAGGGCTTACATATTCTCGCCCAAACAGATTTTGAAAAATTCAGTCGTTTGGGTGCTAGAGACCGACGCGTTGGTGGTGGCCCACCCTGTACATATATATATGAACAGGTCCGAACAAATAGAATTGTCATTACATATATTACTATCCGAGCATCTTCGAAGTTGAATTATATATAGTTTACTTCTACGCAATATATGTGAATCCATTTCTACAAAAGTAACAAGTATACACATATATATATATATATATATATATATATATATATATAATAATAATAACACGGGATGAACGGTCGTTACTTGTTGATGTTTAGGATTTCACAATTCTCAGGGGATTACGACTTCGGAGATTTAAATAAAGACTTTTTACTCTTTACTTGCTTGCCAAGCTTTCGGCATATATTATCTGATGCCTTCTTCAGGGCTACTACAATTAGCAGTTCTCATACATTCAAAATAAACTGCCAACATATCAAATGCTTCTTCATTTGTAAGAATCACTTTGGTACGAAAAGATAAAGAAAGTCTATTAAATGCAACACGAATAATTTTTGACATGCGTGAAAATTTGTTCTCAACAGGGAATTTATTTTATATCTTACATGGCCCTTTTACTAATTTTGTTGTCATCAGTAAATCGTAATTCATATTTTAAACTGTATTTGTTGTTTCTGGGCAAATATCGGTTTTATTGATATTTTATGCTTTTGATTTACTAACACATCGCTTGAAAACAAATATAACATTCTTATATAATTAAAAAAAATGTTAGATTTATCACATTATTATTTTATAATTTGCTCTCATTGTTAGTAGCGACAGCATTACATTTAGGTAATCTAGCGGTAACCATAACATTAGTATGATAACAGTTTAAATTACTGCAGACCAATGTAAGATCTTTTCATCAAGGCTAAATTTAATAATTTCTGTTAACGCGAACTAGCCTACCAGACGTTGGAAGATCAATTCCCGCCATTTACCTGTTTCTTACGATATCTCAGAATAGGAAAACGATATCAACTTGCAGTTTTCACTGTTTTATTACTAATTTAGTCTACTTTTTAAATACCTACTTAAATTTTTATGCTTCCATTTCAAATTGTAAAGAGAAAACACAATATTAAAAAATATTAAACAGCGCCCTCTAGCATTTACGTTATTAATCAGATTGCTTCAAATTTACAAATTTTCTATTTTTAACAAAAGCTCTTTCAAGCAACATCAAGTTTATTAAAATCGGGCAAGCAGAACCTGAATTAAAGGCGTTTTTTCGTAACAAGGTTCCCACTTTCCCCACCCCTTATTTGAAGAGATAGACTAAAACTTGTCAAATAAAAATATTTAATTTGGTTCGTTTCTGTAGCTAATACTTTTACATTTTTATATCCTATTTTTAATTTAAATTGATTATGTGAGAGGCCAGGGAGCATCGTGTTAAACATCTTCTAGCGTCGCTCTGATGACCAGTAACCCTGGCTTTTAATAACTGTGAGGTTTGTCCGATGTATTTCCTGTGCACTCCTTACAACCAGTTTTATATAATACGTTGGACCTTAAAAGGGTTGGTGTTTTATCTTTTAATTTTGAAAACAAATTTCTAATATTACTAATACATTTTTGTGCTATTTTCACGTTTCTGATTTTAAATATGTTCGTTAACGTGTGTGTCAGGTTGTCAATGATAGGTAAGGACCCGTAGTTGTTAGTTTGTTCCTCTGGTTCTTCTTTGACTGTCGGTTTGGTTTTATTTTCAGAATATATAAATTACAATTGTCTAATAAATTGTATTGTACTTTACTTTTAATAATTAATTTTAACTTTTACCACATTTGAATTAAAAGAAATAATGAGATTAATGGTATTAATAAATCGTTATGTATTTTACTACAACTTAAGCACGTTCTGCTGTCATCAATTTAATATGCTAATTATTGTTAATTTTATTTAAATAATTTGCATCGACTAGCATCTCCAGGGATAGGGTTCACTATAGTTCAGTACGAAAAAAACCATTAAACATTTATGTAAAGTTTTTTGTACAATAAATTCAATCGTGATTTTAATTAAATCTGGAATTGTATAAATTTTACTTTTATTCAAACACCTTCTATCATCTGAAAATATATTACATGTTGTGCGCATGTGAATTTCGTTGACCTTAATATACGTGTATATGTAACATAATGACCAAACAATACTAATAATTTAATTCGGTAAGTATCTTTTTTCTTTTAAATAATATTGAATCAACATGAAATGAATAAATGATTGTAGTATTTAATATAATTCGTAGTATATAATTCACTTGTATCCCTTACATAAATACACATAAATAAATTTTAAAAACATTCAACGTAACCTCAAATAAATATGTAAGATTCATATACTTACGTTAATGTTCCTTTCTTACTACTGGTCCAATTTTCAATTCAGAAATAATTCGAATTCCAATATTACTGATCTATCGGTGGAAGATCTAAAGCATCAGTAAGTTGTGGATATGCTGCATCAATATTTGCCCCATCGGTGGAAGGTCTGTAGAGCACCAATATACATAGGTATACTGCATAACTATCTGCTTTGTGACTTTTCCATAAGCACTTTAATTTATTTACTATATTCATAAATATAATAATGTACTTTCAGGTTTTTATATTCGAAAATACCACAACTTTTATCAGCATTCAAATTATTATTACTTGCATTTTCAATTTTAATTACAATTCTTATAATAATGCAAAGGCAATTTGGTTAAAATAAATTTTAATTTTAACGAAATAATTGAAACACGCCGATTTACATTCACTTATACAACGATACACATCACCCGGAATAATTACGTTTACCTTATTTAATTACAAATTTTAATTTTCATTTGTTTAATAATATAAGTTTTTTCAGGTTATACGAACTACATGAACGATCTCAAATTTTCAATCATGTACACAAAGTTGAAAGTTATAAGATAAGATATAAAATTTTTTCCACTTCCTTACATAACTTCTGAAAAGCAACCCATCACCTTAGCAAATATTGCCAATACAAACATAAGACTGCTTAATTTTCATTGGTTAACCATTTTTCAGAAATTTACAAAGTTTTATTTTTACTGATAACTTTCTTATACATGGACAGATCTTAAAAATATTATCATTTTTGAATTTTATGTAACATTTTCTTTCCATATGCACTTCACATAACATATTTCCTTTAAAAATTCTTAATCTATCAAAATTATGACAAATATGCAACATTTCATATACAAATTTACTTATTCTAATTCCTACAGGAAACTACAAACAGAAATGGATTCCTTGACCCAAAATACATGGGGATTCACCAGTTTCAAACACTTTTATGGTTCATGTTACTAAATTCCATCTCAAGCACTGCGTTAAAATTCATCATAATCTAATTTATCAACTTTTATGCTTAAATCACATCTATAATGTTAATTTACATTGAAGCACTTCCTAATCACACTGGTAAGTAAGTTTATAACATAATCTTTGTTTAATTTCGCTTTTAAACTTAATAAGTTCTATGAATCTTGGAATATTTGTTCTGATTTCACAAACTTTAACATGTCCTTTACACTTCTTACGTTGATTGATACACTTTAATTTCTTTTGTTTTAGAATGGAAGCATATTATGGTACTAGAATATTATCATACAAAAGGAATACATGTATTTTACAAAGGAAAATAGGTACATATATTTCCAACACCGAAGCTGCTCGGAAACTATTGTAATGAAGAATACCTACTACTGTTCAGCTATGATAACACTTTTATGCTTATGAGATTTTGTTTAACTGCCTAACATGTCCTATATTCACATTTGTACTTAGTTTTATGTTAATTTGCATCTATGCAGTTTGCGCTTTACATATATGCTTATTCAAATTCAATGTAATTAATTTATGTTTAATGTCTCTTTTAATCTGAGTTTATATCTCTATTAATATGATATTCAGCTTGATTAATATCATATATATATATATATATATATATATATATATATATATATATATATATATATATATAAATTGATATTTGACAATCGACTGTTAGTGCCTCCATTAAAGAAGTAGTAACAGGACTCACCCATTCCAATATCTTTGAGATTTGTAGAAGGTATGTATACAATTCAGTGCATTGATTTAGTTTTAAAATACAAATTTTCAAATCTTGACAACTGTAAGTGGGACACGTCTTTAAAATTAAAAACAATCTATTTCATTTTGTCACTTTTATAGACTTTTGTGTTTACCTGGTTACCTATGGTAAATTATGTACCTATCAAATCTAAATCATGATGATGATATTAGAGTTCATTTACAAGTACTTTGTTAATAATTGCTATCCTTAATAGATTCTTCCAGGCAATGCAGGCTGTACACATGTGGGAGAATGTGAGAATGATACCTGAATACTTATACATTAAACAAAAGGGTTACCATTCGATTAATGTGCAGTTATTAAGTTGATAAAATAGATATTTTACAATTACAATGGCTACTAGCAAGTCAGTGACGTAAAATTATCCATAATATGTGGTGGCAAACTTAAAATTTTAAATGTAAATGCAAGGTATCCTGGCTAATTTACAACACTTTATGAGTCAACTACATACATCAAATATTTTTTTGCTTGATGTTGTACTTCTGCGATACATTTATTGTTATTAAATAGGTAGGTATATTAGTGAATAAATGTATGGTTTGTTGCAAGAGATTGAGGATATCCTCTTCGGTCGTAGTTGTTAACTACTTTCAATAATGTTCATGTTCAATAATGTGTCATCTTCAAACTTTGTAGCCAAAAAGACAAGCTCGTTTGTGGCATGTGGCTGGGTGCTGTTACCTTTATTAAAATAACAAATGAAAACTTTTATTTACTAAAGTATAAACCATTGTAAAGTAATATGTTTCGCCATCTATCTGCAAGATCTTCAATGCCACGACGGTACCATGTAGCATCTGTGGAATTAAAGAATTCTCGGCATGCAGCTTCAACTTCCTCAACACTTGTAAAAGTCGTCCGCGAAGGAAGTGCGCCATCGATCGGTATAAGAGATAATCGGAAGGTGCAAGGTCTGGGCTATAAGGTGGATATAGAAGAAGCTCCAAATTCAATTCCCTAATTTTTTGTTAAGCTTCAGCTGCAGTATGAGGTCTGGCGTTGTCTTGTTGCAGAATTGTCGTCCTTTGTTCACCAATCCAGTGTAATGCCGACTTAGAGCATCATGCACCCTATCCAACTGTTGACTGTAAAGATTAGCATCAATCATCTGCCCATCAGGAACTAAGTTAAAGTGAATAACCCCTTCAAAATTTCACCATACACATATCATAACCTTTCTTTGGAACCTTTCTCGTTTGGGAACCGACAATGCAGGTTGCTCCTCTGATTTTCTGAACTAGAATTATTGAAGTAAATTCACTTTTCATCATAAGTAACGATCCGTTTAAGGAAACGTTCTTCTCAAGGATTGGAAAGCAGTTGATCACAAACCTGAACTCCCCTTTTTGCCATTGCTGGCGTGAGGAACTTCTCTACAGCGTCTATTGGCATTTGCAAGTTGATACAAATGGTGCCTTACGGTTTCTTTGGAATACCCAAGTTCTGCTAACAACTTACGGGTACTTGTCAATGGATTTGCTTCAACAACATCTCGAAGTTCAGCGTTACTTAACGAGTTGGGCCGACCAGAATCTTGTTTCCTCTTGAGACTTGTATCTCCACCAGCATATAATTACGAAACCATCGCTGCGCCCTACAAATGTTCACTATTTCTTCCCCTTCCACTTCGCATATTTTTTAACTGCGGTGGTTGCAGAAACCTTTCACCGGCCTTTCCAGCCTTTTTCTCTACCTGGCATACTATTTAATTCTTCCACGACGGTTTTCCATTCCCTTTTTTGCATTTTTAAACCTAAATGAAGAAGAAATTTTCCCACTAATTATATTGTGCCTTACTTTGAGCTTATTCAAATAGCATTGCCCTTTGTTTTTTTTTAAGCATTGGAACCCCTTTTTGTTAAATTTTCCATTATGAAACGAGGAAATGTGAAAATTGGTATGCAAAATAAAGGTTATGTTGATTATTGTATTTGTATACTTAGATTAGGTACCTTGTCTAAGATTGTATATGAAATTTCGGTGTTGTCAGGTCTCTCAGTCGCAACCTTACGACGATCGTAACTGATGTTGCGATCGGTATAAACTATTGGCGTTATGTATACAAACAATGCTATTGGTGGAAAATTGACTGCTTATGTTGTTATTTATATGTTATCTTATTTTATGTATCTGCAAATAAATTAACACTACACAATAATAACTTTATCTAGAGTATCTAGATTGACAGAGTTTCGCGATTGGTATCGCTAATTTATTTGGCTCATAAATGGCGCTTTGTAACTTAACCACTTCCAAAGACGTGATTTCTCAACTTCCTGATTTTCCGCCGTCAAATAATTGGCTAAATTTTGACATTTGACGTCGGACACTTGTCACTTCACTTTTCAGTTATGTCAGTTTGTTAACCTTCGGTTATCTGTTTGAGCTTCGGTGTGCCAGGGTGTTGGGTGCCTTTTTGTAAAAATCGCAGCGAATCTGGTTTTCGACTGTTTCAGTTATCACAAGGTGAAAAGAATGAACAAAAAAGGCGTAAATGGTTGGCGTTTATAAACAGAACTAATTTATCTTTAGGGGCTCATATTTGTGAAGTTATTCGATATATACCCACATATATTAGTAGATTACAACAAATGCGGCTTGCTATTGGCAAGGGGAGGGAATGAAATACGTGGCCTTTTCCTTTTCCTTTTTTTTTCCAGAAGTTGAAACCAGAAACATGCATTAATTGTTTTCAACCATTACTGTGTAACAATATAGAGGAAAAGCAACTCATCGCACTATTGACGCAGTTAAAGGATTATAAAGAAAATTTATTAATCTATTCAAATTTGGAATTGGTTGAATTCATTAAAAAGGCGCAATTAAGGAACAGTTGCTGAATACTAGCATTAGTTCAAAGGAGGCAGCTGCATTGTTTTTAGATAAAACAGTTTTGTTTATGCGAACAAGATTTTTTCGCATTACATGACTTTAATAAAAAGTATAGTAAAAATAGCAAAGAGACTGCCAGAGCTTCAAGAAGCATTGCAATGAGAAGTGCTTTAAAAGATTTAAAATAAAGTTTAGAATTTGCAAATTTTCGTTTTTCTTTTCCGTACTCTGTTTTTACTTTACCGAACAACTTTGATTTTGACAAGACACAGTGTGTGGTTATGCACATTCAAATGTCCCGCCAATTTGTGGACCAACAATGGCCGACTTTCGCGTTACTCTGTCAATCTAGTAACTCTAACTTTATCCGTATTAAGAAAACAAATTGACTCTTCCTTAAAACTATCACTACTTTATCAGTCATTACATCACGTGTCAAATTTTTCTTACGCCGTAGAGGTTAGGTTATAGCATATATATTTTCTATAGACAACAATAATCTGAGAGCCACGCTTATATATTTAACACCTTAATAGACGATTTCACTGTAAGATAGTTTGAAATAGATATACTCTACCATATAGCCACAGTAGTTTCCTTCACATAATAAACACCGAGTTTTAGTAGTGTTGGAGTAAATTTACGACACGTGACCACCGTGTAAAATGAGTGGCAACCGGGCATATCGAACGATTCGACGTAAGATAGGAATACACTCCATGAATAACGCATGCGCTGTTTGGGCATCAGTAGTTTTTGTTTATCTGGTTTAGATTAGATAAACAAAACTACTGTAACCTAACGGAAGTAGATTAGATAAACAAAACTACTGTAACCTAATAGAAAAAAAATTGAAAAACCACCTCCATTCCGATAATGCGCGAAGAGCTTAAGCGCAATACACCTGCGCAAGAAGTTACTGCGCAACATGCGCAATAAACTTCTGCGCAACCACGAAAAGTTTAATATATATATTAGTTCTAAAAATATATATATTGGATTACTCCGTGGCTCAGTGGCAAAGGTGTCAGACTAGTAAGTGAAAGGTACCAGGTTCGAATCTAAGAGTAGTCAAGTGCTTGGGAAAAATTGCATATAACATATGAATTCGACTCAAGTGCGAAAACAGTCCTTCTCAGGACCAAGCCTGATGACGGAAGCAGAGTCCGCTTCCGAAACGTCGCGCTCAAAAAGCATAAACTGTGGAAATAGGCCGATCAACTCCACTAATCGTACCTTGGCTCTTGACTGTCGACTGTCGAAAAGCCATATCGGTCGTTGTGTATATTTGACGTATATGGCATTTGCTGGTTGTGTGCAAAAGTAGTTTTCAAATGTGTGATTGCAGACCACGTTGGCGCCACAGGTTAAAAGTTATTTTGTTCACTCACTATCTTGGAACTTCTACTGAGACCTCCTAACTTTGCTTCAAAAATCGCGTCATTAATTATTTTTTGGCAAAATACGGCTTGTTCTGAAGTCAATGTTCTTAATTCTTCTGCAATATGTTTGCCGTATGCTTCATATTGTTGAACATTTGATGCTTTTAATTTATTCGCTACTAAACCTAAAATTTCATCGGATGTTTCATTTCTTCCCTTCCTTTTGGGCCTACTGGTGTGAGATGAGGATGCTTGGGACCGTATGGATGAAGGAGTTTCAGGACTTAATAGTGGCGTATTAAAATCATTGTCCTGTAAAAGATAACAAAAATATTTTTTAGCCATATATCATTACCGAGGGACGTACGAATTAGATAATCGTAACATGAATGATTAATATCATAATATTATAAGTACAAGTAGTTATGGAAAAATAAATATTGTTTTCAGTTTTGTGTTTGCTTCATAGGAGCAGTACCTAATTATAATATGTATTTACTTTTAGTTTCCCAATATGGAGACGGAATGGAAAAATATTGGTGCTGAGTTTGGCCGCAGATGGCAAACTTCCAAATTGTTTGGGTGCTGTGGATGGCAAACACGTTCAAATCACCCCACCAGCAGGAAGTGGATCATATTTTTCAATTATAAAAGAGTTTTAGTATAGTTTTAATGGCTATAGCAAATGAGAATTATGAATTTCTTTTGTGCGATTTTGGAACAAATGGGCGTGTTTCAGATGTAGGAGTTATTGAAAATACTAGGTTTTTCGAAAAACTTGTGAATAGTGAACTTAATATCCCTACAGTAAATAATAATGAACTTCCATACGTATTTAGGGGACGAAGCGTTTGCGCTTCGTACATATTTTTAAAACCGTTTAGTCAAAGAGAATTAAATTTTGAAAGAAAATTTTCAATTATAGATTGTCTAGGTCACGTAGAATTATTGAAAACGCTTTCGGAATAATGGTTGCCTGATTCAGAATTTTTCACCTATTAATTTAGACATCAAACACATAGAACAGGTTGTAATGGCTTGCTGTGTATTACACAATTTCTTACAGAGAGCCCGCAAACATGTCTAGATGAAGAGGACAAAACAAATGGTGAAATAACGCCTGGACTCAGGAGTGAAACACAACTTTTAGTGTTGAAAGAGGCTTTAATAGAAATTATGGAGAGGCAGCAAAAATGTACGACAGAGATATCTGGAATATTTTAACGGTGACGGAAGTGCCGAATGGCAAAATAATTTTGTAAATGGAAATTAGGGTCTAAATTAATAAAATGTTTCATTACAATTATTTTTTTATTTACCTCGTCTGCGCTTCTATCCCCAGCAGCATCTTCACTCTCATCTTTTCAGTCATATTGAGCTACTCTCTTGGTGTCTCCTGATCTAACAGAAACAATAAGTGGTCAAAGTACCATAAAGAAGGCTTGTAGATGTCATCTTCCCGGCTCCTATAATAAGATTTATAAAATAAGAATATACAAAAGTATACAATTAGCATACCTGACTTTTCTGATGCCTTTACTTTTTAATTTCTTTCCTAAAACAGCTCCTTAAAGAATTTCTTTTTAATAACTACATCCTTTGTTGCCATCGGGTCCTTTTCTTCTAACTTATCACATAATACGTCGTATGCTTGTTTCTTATTGCGGTTACTGTATTCTGCAGACTTTATTTTCCATAAACACGGATTTTCTCTATATAGTGATATGAATCTGTTATAAAATCTCTAGAATATCCCCTCAAATCCGTCATTATTAACGCAAAACGTAAACAAACTTGTAACTTCCCACTGTCTCGACTCGAACTGAATACTGTCGTTCGTCCACACGTGCGAACTTGCGCGGAAACCGGCAGGCTCGAGCTCAAAATTTCAAGCACATTTTGAATTGCTTCGAGCCAAGCCACTAAACTGTACACGCACAAAAAGTGTTAAGACTTGTTATCCACACGTACGGTTTTACCTTGTGCCTTCGAACTGTGCAGGCAAGTATTAAGGTAAGACGGAACGTCTGTAGGACCCTTTACGTGCAGTAGAAGAAAATCCAGGCTCCAGTACGCGAGAAATTCCAAACCGTTTGGGCTCGTCAAATTCGACCGAGTTGCATTGAATTGTGCAAACAAATAAAAAGTAGATTTGATTTTAAAAACGAAGCACTACGCTTTGCTGCATTTTTTGAGCCAAATATGGTAGTGTCTAAAAGCATTATTTCAATAGCTAAAGTTACAAATACTTTTTAGATTGACCAGTTGATTTAGAACAATTAAATATTGAATGGCTTTTAGTGGGTGAAATTGAGGAACCATTTGAAAGTTTAAATGTTGATGTTTTCTGGGGTTCGCTTTTTAAAAAGAAAAACGCTTTAGATGAAGCGTTATTTCCTAATCTCATGATTGTAGTTCCGAGAATTTTAGCTTTGCCATATTCGTCAGCTGCGGCTGAGCGACTGTTCTCACAGATGAATTTAATAAAAGTTCCGAATAGAAATAAATTGGCAGTTAAAACAGTTCGTTCAATTCTTCAAACTAAAGAGCTTTTAAGAAATACTACTTATAATTTTGAACCAACTAATATTATGCTGAATTTTAATAACACTATTAAGAATATAGTAGGGTAGCTGGGGCAAAAGTCCACACTTTTAGTATTTGCAATATTTTTGGCACTTTTAAATTTAATATACACTTGCAATTTATCCTTACGTTTGGTTTATACATGAATGTGCCTTTAAATATAGAATTAAGATGAAAATACCTGTCAACAAAAAATTTAGAAAATAAACCTAAATATGGACAAATGGGATCTTTGCCCCATTTAGCAACAAAATTATTTTAAAACTTAGAAATATCTTTGGAAACTTGCAAAATCTTACAAAATTAAACTAACCTGTTAAAATACCAAAGTTTCTTTAAAACTTGCATAAAATAAACTAATTTAAAGTTAAATCACTCAAGTCCGTAGAAAAACTAACAAAGTCCTTGAATCTTGCAGAGCTCCCTTGCATTGGCTTGGAAAGCTTTCTAACAATGTCAGCTTTATTCGGTTTCCGAGAAACGCATGGTTTGGGGTACCCTTTTATAGAAAATGCTATGGTAATCATCATCTTCTAATGCAGTTATCCGCATAACATAAATACGGAATGAGTCTTTCCGTATACTTTAACCACAGCAAATTCTCCCACACTTAGCCCAGACTAACCACTATTTGATTCAGTATCACTTTCGGAGAAATTCATATCGCTGCTACTGTCATGGAGGGAGATTTACGACTCTGAGTCAGAGAAGGAATAATTTTGATTTTCTTTTAATTTGCTTTCACTTTCTTTTTTTCTTCAATATTCTTTCTTTTCTCCTGCTCTATTAATTCCAATTGCTCCTTATTCGGTGTTGAGGTCAGAAGTGTAGATAATTGCTGAGGATTTTCTTTCGAACATCCAGATTCTTGGGATCTGTCTTCTTGCGATCCAGGTTTTGGGGATTTCTGGGCATTTACAATATCAGCTTCACTTAACATATTCTCAGCATTTTCAGAAGGTTCTGTTTCGTTGTCGCTGTGAGATTGGGTACCTTCTTCAGTAGTGATTAAGGGCCGGTTCTGGACCAGTTCAAGGTCACTCGCCCTCTGGTGTGAGATATGTAAGCTTTTGGATCTCTTCAAGGTCAAACTGTTGGCGGGAAATTTAAATTTTAAGAGCTCGCTACAAATAGAAATTGCAATGTCACCATGCTCATCATATTACAAGGTCACTCTGCGGTCAAACGTTTTGGGAAATTTGTATGTCAAGGTCAGAAGCTAAAAATAGAAATTGCAATGTCACCATCATATTACAATTCTTAGAAGTCTAAAAATAGAGTGGTCAAGGTCAAAGATTATTGACCTATCGTATGACATTTCTTAGAAGTATAAAAATAGAATCAATTTATGAAAACAAGAAGAATGCGAGTTGTTGTCTATGCTAAAAAGTAGATCAAAGTCAAATGGTGCTTATATTGACTAAATTGGGTCAAGGTGAAATAATTTACTAAACTAAAAGTAGGTGTGTATTTAACAAGTTTGAACATGTTGTGATAGGTACTTAAATCAAGGACACATTTTGTGATATAAACCACAGCGAGGTGTGTTGAGATCAGTCAGTTAGCAACTTGTAATTGTTAAACATGGAATTAGCAGGGTTAAACCAAAGCACCCATTGCAAACTTTTTAAAAGTGCATGTGACCTCGAGATATCAAAAAGGTATAAAGTGATTAATGTGGCAGTAATTAATACTAAGTATGGTGAACGTATAGTGATGGAAACGGATGATTTTAAATGTATATTACCTCAACGCTTTTATGAGTATTTGAAAGAAGAAAATCGAATGGAAGGATTTAAAACGCAATTAAACACGAGGGATGCCTTCATGAGTAGTTTGGGTGCAGTCGGGAAAACAACAAACATAACATTTTGTTTTTAATAGTAGTGCCACAACCCCACCCACATGATTTAACTAAAATCATTTCTTAAACAGCGTTTAGTCCTAGTGCAATTGCAAGCAAGTACAGTCGTTATAATGCAGGCAGCAATAACATCATTTCTGGAACGATCCAAACTCAGAAGTTCACCGTTATATATGGATACCCCACATAGTTGCAGTAACACTAGCAATAACAATTTTACCTTGTGTTGTTGGTGCTGTCAAAATAGTGATGGTGGTAATAGAAGTAAAAATGAAGAGAAACATGATGAAGGTTATTCTTCTAACACTGACAGGCAGCCATATGATTTATCTGAAGTGTATAAACAAGCAGCTAATCAATATTTAATCGATTGTGTTTATTATAAACTATCGAACGATACTCATCATGCAAAACATATGGAAATTGGATACAGTACGCACCTCAAGCTTGCACCAGTAGTGCGTATTGGGTGTGCTAACTGTGATCAAAGCGATAATGTAGTGTTGGATATGAAGGAATGGAATGATCTTCTAAGATGGCATTCATATGTAGAATTACAATTTTTCCGATCCCAAGAAATTGAAAATAAAATTGACTGGTCAAATGTAAACGAAGAAGAAGATATAATCTATGATCAACATTATGAATCTCTATCTAGCAATCTTGGTATTTATTACAATTGGGAATTAATTAAAGGATATGACAGAATTTTGAAAACTGTTATGATAGAAAACTACAACTGCTGTTCTTGCACATTCAACTCACATAGTATAGAAGAACTATTCAATTTAAAGGATATAATAAGCTATAGATTGGAATTTCTTGAATCTTACAATCTGGTGTGTTTTTATGAAAAGTTCATACAACAAGTTGTTGACTACCGTCGTTTTCGTGAGAAAGAATTCCGTGGACGTGATGATAACATTTATAAAGACATTGATAATGTTATATAAAGTATAATATTAATTCACATAACACTGTATGTTTAATGGAAATATTGTATTATCGTCCTGCTTATCTAATGTATAGCATTTACTGAATAAAGAAATGACTATGATTTGTATTTCTCAATTTAGGTATAAATACCCCGTTCTATCCATCCAGGTAAACAATGTTAGTTAACGTCGATCTAATCTGAAGAAGAAGAAAAATGCAATGACGGAAATTTATTGCATTTACGAAAAACAATAGCTAAAAAATTAAACCTAACGAAAATTTCACAGACACAATAAAGTCAGCGCTTTCAACGGCAAAACGTATGGTAAAAGTTTAGGAGGAAAGAAAAACATTAAAGTTCCTAGAGTAATACCCATACCTAAACAAGGAGGGTTTTACCATTTCTTATTCCGTTATTCGCAGGATTATCAGTAATCGGTGCTTTAGCTGGCGGTGCATCAGGAATTGCTGAAGCAGTCAATGATGCTAAAAATGCTAAAAATTGCAAGAAGAGACATCGCGCCATAATCGCATGATGGAATCGGTCGCTATAGGCTCCATGAATAAGAAAGGCGGTGCACTGTATCTAAAACCAAACAAATCTGGTGGTTGTGCATTACACTTAAAACCGTTTCCAAAAACTGAATAGATTACCCGAAAGATCGTTAACGGATATTGATTTAAAGAAATACCAAAATGTCCCTACTTTAGGGATATTTTATGAGAGATAGCATGCCTAAATTACCACGGAAATATGAATCCGGAATTATTAACTTAGATAGCCAAAGAGGACCAGGTACACATTGGATTTGCTACAGAAAGCGTGGTAAAAGGTATGGTATTACGATAGTTTCGGTAATATTCGACCACCAATCGAAGTGATTAACTACTTTCGGAGGTGTAAAATATATTATAATTACAACCAAGATCAAGAGTTTAATACAATTATTAGCGGACACCTATGCCTACAATTTTATATAAATAATCAGCACAACATGAAATTTTCTCAGTTATGTCAATAACATTCAGTTTAGAAGGTGTTGGTAACACAGCTATCTACAACTTCTATCCACCGATAGAGCTAGATTTGGGGTAGAAATACGTTATTGGATTGGTTGGATTTTACGGCTGCAACAGCATTAGAAACATTTATACAGGCAACGATAGATTTTATTTTAGAACAAATCCATCTCATTTGCAAGTGATTAATATTCCACACTGTGCATATGAGTTTGATGAAATTAGCGATTATCTAAAATACCCACAGAAAAGTTTATCATTAAAGCAAACAAGAATACACTTAAAAGTGAGATAAACATTTCATTTGAGATCGATTTTACTAAAGAAAATTGCATTGGCCGCATGCTAGGGTTTGAGTCTAAAATATTAGAACCAAATATTTTACATACATCTGCGTTCGATATCCAAATACTGAAACACACTAATCTACACGTAGAGTGCAACATTATAAAGGGTCTTATCGCAACTGGAAAACCACGTTGGATTTTGATCACATTAACATCAGAAGTCTTAAAGTACATCTGATTTATGAGTATTATCCATATGAAGCAATGCTTCAGTGCTAACCAATACATACCTGCCTATCGCAATTTTTGAAGTTCCGATGTGACTACTATGGTGAAGATGATAAAGATGCATTATTTAACTATTCCGAATTCAAATCATGTCCAGTATTTGTAATGGACTGCTCTAAACAAAATGAATCTTTAAAAACTCAACAGTAGACATGAAATTGGAAATGGAATCTCTAACACCTTACGATAATGGAATTGTTGCCTATGGTCTTATTCTCCATGATGCTAATGTGCAGTACAGCCCACTCACTGGGGTAGTGAAAAGTTATAGTTATTGTAATATAGCCTAGTATATAAATAAAAATGTTGTAATTATGCGTTTAAGTTTTATTTCATCCACTAACAATGGAAGTAGTTGCTCAAAAACAAAAACTCTCAATTCAAAATCATGACTTTGATGAAAAGTCTATTACTTCAAAACATGGTGATTTACTTCCTAATAGTATACGTGGTATTATATGTGGCCCCTCCAATTGTGGTAAAACAAACGCAATGATCAGTCTGATTACCGAGAAAATGTCTTGATATTTAAACATGTATACGTATGCTCTAAAGTCTAAGTCATTGAATCAAAACAAGTGCAAACTTTTACAGGAAATCTTACTTCCAATGAGGGACATAGGTTACTTTACCTTCAGTGATAATCAAGGTGTGATTGAGCCTAATTGTGCAAAATCAAACTCTATTTTTATCTTCGATGATATCGCTTGTGAAAAGCAAAATAACACAAGGGCATATTTTTCTATGGGTAAGTATAACGATATTCACTATTTCTATTTGGGTCAAACTTACAGTAAAATTCCAAAGCAATTAATTCGTAACAATGCGAATCTAATTATATTATTTGAGTAAGATGAATTAAACCTAAAACATGTGTATGAATCATATAAGTCCCAACATAATCATGAAATTATTTCGGGACATGTGTTCAAAATGCTGAGTAGATCCGTTTGGTTTCATGGTCATAAACAAGGATGCTGAAGTTAATAATGGTCACTATAGGAAAAGATTTGATGAATATATAATACCTTAAACTGCTTACAGTAGTTTAGTAGGTACTGATCTGTTTAGGTATTAACAGCTACAGTAGCCGGCGTGTAAGAAGACGAGCCCGCCTATGCGCGAAAGACGACTTTATGATGTTGTTCAAATTCCGCGTTCGTTTACCTCAGAGGCGTCACATGGTGCATAATGTATATTTTAATGGTATATTAAAAGCAATTCAAAGAACCATATTTTATGTAAATACGCAATTTATTATAATTAAAAGCTATACTGGAAGTAATACTATAATTAAATTAATAAAATCAATATCTTATTACATTACACATAATTGATACCTATTACTAAAATAATATTGTCTAAAATATTTCATTTTCACTGTCACTCAAATCACTAAACTGATAATCACTGTCACTATCTTCACCCATATTTATAACTAACTTCTCAGTTTATATATCCAAAATTTGTTCACTTTCAAGATATTTGTCTTCTATATTAATTACTTTATTACAACGGCTTTTCCAATCTTCTGTAGTTGTCGTTTCAAATGCTCTGTTGGCCAATTCCATGAGATCATTTAACTTAAATGTAACGTTTTTCTGTGCTACTTCCTTTTATCTTTGCCCAAATTAATTCTATGGGATTTAGATCCGGATGATACGGCGGAAGTCGTAACGTAATGTGTCCATGATCGTTCATTAATTTGTCAAATTTATATGTCTTATACCGATTTTTATTTTCTAGTACAATTTTGTAAAGTTGTGGTTTATATAGGTTCGCAGGAACTTGAATTCCTTTTGATGTAACCACTCTAACATTTCGCTTTTCCTACTATTCGACGTTGGTGCAGAATGTAGTAGAACACTGTGGTACGGGGCGTTATCAATAACAATGACGGAGTTGTTTGGCAAATTCGGTAGAAGACGTTCTTTGACCCACTTTTCATAATTGGCACCATTCATGTCGTCGTGGTATTCTCCACTTTTGTGCCAGATTTAAATGTTAATAAACCATAATTACTCGCTGGCCCTTTGAAATAGGAGCAAATAATCCTTCGTTACTGTTGTTATTCCTGCTTCGTGAACTGGTATGTCCGCTGTGAATATAGCTTTCATCCAAAAAGACGATCGGTCTGTTTTCATTACGGTAACGTTTAATGTTTTGAAGGTATACTATTCTTTTTCTCGAATATCGCTTTTCTCTATTAAAATTCTTCTCTTGTCCACTGTTTTCCTCCACTTAACGTTAAGTTTTTAAGGATTATTCTCAGCGATTTTTCTGAACCACTCCAACCCAAATCTTCCATTAATTTCTGTCGTAAGGATTTAACGCACACGACTCTCTTCTGTTTTATGGAAGTTATAAATGATGTGTCTTATTATGTTAAGATCATATTCTGCAACATCCGTAACTGGATGTTTTTTGGCGCTTCTTCTCCGGAGATCTCAGTATAATTGTACCATTATTTTTGCGGACGATTCCTTGGCTTCCTTTATGTTGCATTTGAAGTTTTTCCTTGATGCTCCGTAAGGTTTCGGTTTCTTCTTCTTGTGTTAAAAGTATTGAAACACGTTATGCACTATTTCTCGCGTTTGACCGTTTAAGATTTGTCCAGAATTAGACATTTTTAAAACCGATTAAAAATCAGTAAATGTTGACACCGTATAATCAGTTTTCAAAAACTAATGTGCATATGTACCAAGAATCCGGATATTTATATATCAAACCTCTAATTGCTGTCATTATGTTTTTCCCCTCTAATCGTCTTTAAGACAGTTTTCTAATGGGTACCTAATGCTTTCATTATTTCATTTTTATTAGTGTATATTAAAATACATTCAAAATTACCTATTAGACGAATGGAGAGATGCCTACATACTTTCAGGGATAGATGCCTATTATGCAAACATGAAAAACCAAATGTTAAAAAAAAACGCGTCACCAATGGAAATATTGGAATTATTCATCTTCATACGGATTCTTCCAATATACATATAATTAAACATACAAATGTGATACGCCACTGCTTAGTATTTTTGTTATAATCGGCAACCGCCGTAGTTCTTCGCGATGCGCCGGCTCCTTGTCTTCTTACACGCCGGCCACTGTATCTGTTTTTGTAAACAGCTATTTGTTCGAGGTAAACCGGTATCTGTTCAGCAAACCCGCTTTACCACAATGGATAACAAGGAAATGATTAAAGAAAAAAATTATTCAGGCTCGTAAAGTAGTACAGCAGAAGTATAACAGTATTAAAAGTGCTCACATTGATAATGAAAGAACATTTGAAAGTACTTATAAACCCCTAATAGAATCTCTAACTGAAATAGTAAATAAAATCATCCAGATAAAAAAACACCTAAAAAGTAGCCCATTGACGTTAAACCCAAAAAACCACCCCCTATTCATATTTCCGAGAAAGCACGCTACTACCCCCACTAGCCCGTTAGCTCAAGTTCAACGGACTCCAGGCTTCACTCCATTAGGTAATTCAAGAAAGGGTGCTACTAGCCCACTAGCTCAGCTTCCGTTTTTTCCAACAAATCCTCCTCCAGGTCTTCGTACACCATCATTCTTAGATACATCTGTTGTAGGAAAGATTAATATTGAGGAAGAAGAAGAAGAACCTCTTAGTGTCACAGATGATTATACTACCCGTAATGAACCCATCTTAGAAGAATTTCTCTAGCAGTATCATGAATTACGTCGTATATACGTTGAACGTATGAGGGATCCTGAAGGTGTTATTGATCATACTTATGGAGTCTACTATGATACCAAAACTGACAAATGGACAATTGGTAATACTCCCGTTACAATTAAAGGAAATGATATGATTATTAAAGGTGTCACGTATAAAGGGACTCCAGGTTTATATGATCTGCTTATTATGAACGAACCCAATTTAAATCTAGTAAATTCAAAAGATAGAAAAGATTATAGACGTATTTTAGAAGCTAAAAAGATTAGATGGAAGATCATGGATCAATAAGGATGATATTGTTGTATAACATTTAACCTGTACTTTGTGAAACAAATTACTTATATTAGTTATATAGTTTGTAGAAAAGGATATAGCTCTTAGATGAAATAGAACACACAAAAACATAATAGTATTTTATTTTTAAATATTACATATATTTTTAAAATTTCATTATCGTATAAAGTGAACCTAAAGTACTTCTATAATCACTTAAAGTACTGGATGGCCATATCCCCGAATCTGGCCTACACCTCCATCCCAAGCAGGAATTTGAATTTGTTTCACCTTTATTGATGTCGTCTAGTATCCAGTAAATTTTGTGGTGCTCATCGTTTTCCCACGGTTGAAACTTATAGTTGATATTTTGTTCTAGTAATATTTCAATCAAAATATCGAGGTACTTGTAGTTATCTCAATACATTCAGTTATAATAAATAAAGTGTCTTTGTACGCAATATTTTCTAAAGTAGATTTAACAGTTGTTGAATCATGAACCCGTAATAAATTGTATGGATACATTTTAAGCGGTATGTCACCAAGTACATTCATATCGTCTAAGATCCTATCTACTTTATCAAAAGTTAATGAATTGTAGCCTTTATCGGTACACAATTTCATAAAACTTTTAATGGCATCGTCTAATTTAATTTTTTTATCAAATAATGTCTTAATAATAACTTCATTTGCACACTTTGAGTTTATAGCACACAGTAAAAACACTCATCAGGAATAACAATATATTGTAATATATTCAGTACAAATAAATAGCTTTTGGGGGAGGACTTCCCCATCAAAGAACGCTTCAGGTATTTTCTGTAGATTTTATCACTATTGCACAATAGTTCTTCCTGCAATTTGTTTTCAAGATTGTTCATACTGATAAAATTGTTTTCTGAAACAGAAGATGAATAAAATGCTATGTAAAGTTAAATCCCCAAGGTTTAGTATCAGTGAAATTGAAATTTACTAATCGTTTGTCATCACAAGGATTAAGTACTACTTTATTCTGTTTGATTGTAAACACATCATGTTTCTTTGATCTTATCAAGGGCGTAGCCAGGATTTATAACGGGGAAACCATGGTCCATGGTCGTTCAAAATGTAAAATTTTAGGATAAAAAGAAAAGGTAAATGAAAACAAAACTTTGAGATTTTAATTATACTTAAATTAAACTAACTTGGGTTTAAACTAAATTTACCCAAAACTTTCTTCACTATGCAGTCCTGATTTTCCTTCAAAAATTTTCGATGCACACTCATCAAACACAACCCAGTGAGTCTGTCATCACCTATTGTACTCTGAGCCAGGTTTTTACCCTTCGCAGGGTACTGAACGATCTTTCCACGGTAGCAGTAGTGGATGGGAAAGCACTTAATATTAGCAGTGCGTGCCTTGTTGCAGGAAAAACATTAGCTTCCTCCAAAAGTGCAGCCACTTCAATGTCCTTTAATTTGTCTTCTGCTAAATTATTTTTCTTCCACATATTGTACAACAAATCTAATTCTGCAGAGACATCACCCAACTTATTAAATTCCATGAAAGATTCTGCATAATTTTTGAAATCTTTTGAAGCCATTTTGAGCATGCTTGAAGGATGAAGATAAGTTAAAGCAAAAGCAGGTGTATTTTCGTTGGAGAATCTAGCATCCAAAGACGAAGTTAAAGAATCAAGGTAGGGGATGATTATTGACCGCTTCCAGTATTAAACTGCAGACTCAGATGGTGGATTACTTCTGTGTACTTGCTTTTGAGTAACTCGTGGTACTGACAACTCAACCCCTACTTTCTCTGTGATATCAAGTGATTTTTTAAATAATTCATAAGAAACATTTTCGACATCTTGTCGATCTTCTTTGATTACATCTAGAATATCATCAATACGTTTCTTCACCATAACCAAATCCATACTTTTACCTTGTAAAACGTTTACAACGGGTTCCAAAATTGCAGAGTATTTTGCAATTATGTTTAAGAATAAGATGAATATTGGTTTAGTAACTGCACAGTGCAATTGGTAGGCAGATTTTCTTGTTGCATAGTTTCCTTTGACAGATAGATGTTCTAGTGCTTTAACAATGTCAGTGAAGCTTTCTGAAAATTTTTGTATGCTCTTATATTTTTCCGACCATTTGGTCTCACAGAGCCTTGAAAGATTTGGAACCGATTTCCTACGGGCTGGCGATTCACGAAAGAAGGTTATTGAGTCTTTAACCGTTGCAATTGTGTTTCTTATTTCTGGTAGCTTGCTAGTATCATTGACCACAAGATTTAGTCTGTGGCTGGAGCAATGGAAAATAAAGATTTACCGTACTTTTTTAAGAATGGCCTGTACACCACCTTCTTTGCCGGCCATCGTGGAACACCCGTCAAATCCGAATCCCACACAATTATCGGCGGAAAAATTATTATCTTCTAAAAAACTTTGAATTGCGCTAGCTATTGTAGAAGCATCTTGACATTTTAACTCAATGTAGCCTACAAATTCCTCCCTGATTATTTTTTGGCTTTCATCATAGAACCTTAATCCAATAGAAAGCTGCTCTTTTCCAGCGATATCTGCTGTTTCATCAGCCATTACAGCATAAGCTTTTGCCCGTTTACAGTCTTCGATTATTTTTTCTTTGATAACTTCACCGCATAATTGTATGATCTCATTTTGAATTGTTGGCGAGGTATAGACTGCATTTTTTTGACATTTATCCACGTGACTTTTTAGCTTCTCATCACCAGAGTCAATCCTCAAATTTAAGAGGTCAAATAAAACTCCCTCATTTCCTTGTTTTCCTCTAAGCGGCAAATCATGAATTCCACAAAATATTATGCATGAAATAATTGCTGACAATATTTGTTTATTTTCTTCAATCGTCTTATGGTGCCCTATTTGCAATTGGACTTCAACAGGAGTATTTTCAAGAAATGGTTTTGCAGCAGCTGTTGAACATTTGTGGTAATGGCTGCCAACGTGCTTTCTACAATCTTCATGTAAATCCTTAAACTTCATGTAAGGCCTTACCATAAATGACCCCAAAACTGCTTTAACTGTACCAATTCTTGGCGGAAATAAAACACAATACAAACATAGAGCACCTTTCAAACGACTTGAGTACACCAGCCATGGAGTATATTGATCTAACCAGCGATGGTTAAATTTTCTTTTCAATGGCATCAGAAGCAAAATGGTAATTGGATGATGGAACGCAAGGGTTTGTCAACAATTCCTTCTTTTTTCAGAAGGCAAGTTATTGGCACAACTAACATAACGACCAATGTCATTTTCATGGTAGCCATCGCGTTTAGAGGTCCCAGTTCCAGAGACAGGTTCATGTAGATTTGAAGAACTACTTGAGCCTCCTTCAAAAATAGATTCCGATTTTGATGTTCCGACCATTTTATTTTCATCTTCATCACAATCATTGCTTCCACTTCCACTACTGTCATCATTAACTTTTTCCGTTTTAGAGATTTTTGACCTAAAAATAATAACCTAATATCATTTTGTTCTTAGTCCTTAGTATAAAATTAGTATAAAACAAAACTACCATGTAATGATAGCTTATAATGTGGATATACTATATCCGATGTTAATATTTTTCTCTAGATTAAAACACAAAATGAAATTAATAGCACGTATAAAGTGCTGTTTGATCTTTAATATGTGAAAATTTCAAGTTTTTATATTTAGTCCCATTTGAGATATCAGCTCAAAATCGGCGCATTATTGTAATTTTTGTTATAATTAGAAAGCAAAAAGTTGGCATCATAATAATGAAAAATATATAAAATTACATTAATAATGCACAGAATCTTCTGCCAAAGCTAATAAAAATTGTTTCACAAAGATACAAGCAAAGAGTAAAGAGCAATTGGCAATTTTGTAAAGGGCTGCAATTGAATTTTTTCCAAACGTTGCGATACAAATAATTTTGAACAAAAATTAACATCGGATATAACATATCTACATTATAAGCTATCATTACATGGTAGTTTTGTTTTATTTGGTGCTGGTCGAGCAACCAATTTTCAAATTTTGGACCATTTCTAATGGAATGACTCTAAAAGTTTTAATTAAAATTTAATTTTCTACTGAAATTATTTAACTTACCTTTTGTAACCAATTTCTTATATCCATATTGTCTTTTCTGTGATTTCTGTCTCTTTATTCTGTGGTAAAACTATTGTTACGGATTTTCCTCTTGTTTCTCAGGCAATAATTTAACACTGATAACTATTCACACCAACTTTATTTAAAACCAATAAAGTTAACAAAACAACACAAATATTCACTTTCTCAACACTTTTTAACTATTCCGCTTTTAAATCTTGCGCCTCGCTTTCTATTCGCCGTATGCAACTTCGTATCCTGGACTATGTACTGTACTGTACTGTCTGTCTTCGCGCCGGATAGGCAATTTTATATACCCTTTTTGAGCCTAGAAATTGCCGGAACATTCGCATCGCCGGTTCCGTATATTCCTCACTTGTATCTCGATTTTCTCGAAGAAAACCAGTGGCGAAGAAAACTTACACACTAACTCAATAGTTGTTGCAAAAATATTGTCCTATGTTAGGATTTGGAGCAAGTTGTGTTTTAACCACTTGATAGTTTTGCACGAACTGGACTCTGGCGTGACATTTTTCCGTACACTGACGATCCGAGTCTCGTTCAGGCAACTTTTGTTTTAACTTGTTGGTGCAGGTCTTACGTACGTTATAAGAGTATTTATTTCGGATTCTGATGTAGGATTGTGTATTGAATGTTTCAAAATATTTCACACTAAAACTACTTATTGAGTAAATTTATTTTAATTAATTAATAGGATTAAAAATGTAGTTAAATGAAAACAAAAAAGAGACAATTTTTTACCAATTTTCTCAAAAATGTCCGACTGTTAAGTGATTGAATCGAACACTAAAATTGACGTATCCTGAGAGTAAATCGAACACTCGTTTTATCCAATTCTGGTGTGGGACAATTCTGGTGTGCACCAATGCATTAAATGCATAGATCGAAAACGCTATTAATATATATTTAGCACTATGTCAGTTTTTCAAACAGCTTTGTTTTTGCTGATGAAATATATTTTAGTGGCAAAGGACACGCGAATAATTTTATTTATTATAGCATATTAATTAATTTTAAAATGTTCATAAAACAACCAAACGACCACAACAACAAACAAAATATATAAAACAGATAACAAAAAAATATGCAGAACAGAAAAATATGTATATTTTAGATTTAATTTTTTATTTATTAAAATTTAAAAATTATTTAATTTATTTTTGCTCTTCCAGGGGGGGGGGCAGTTGCCCCTCCCTGCCCTTCGCTGGCTACGCCCATGGTCATCTTATCACATGCTGATAACGCCTTATTAGGTCACCATAAGAGGGTTCTTGATGTTTGCTATATTAACTATAATTCCTGTAAGTAACCTACCATTAAAACGTGAATCTAACGAGTACCAACATAATTTGCGTGTACGCTCTTTAACACCATTGATAATTTCACTACCTGTTTTCTCTGAAGCGTTCTTTAACTGTTTAACGCCCAGTTTTATAATGTGTAGGTTAAAGCACCTTTAGTAAAAGCAGACTTTATCTTTAAAGTGACTTTAAGAATTATTTAAAGTATGCCGGTCTTATAATACCTTTTGTGAGTAACTTTTGCTAAAGTAGTAAAAAATGAAAAAAACAAGTGTTGGCAACAGTGAACATGGAGATTGAGGTTATATTTTAAGTTACCTGCGTTGTTTATATTGGTTGTTTACATCACAGGAAGTTTTTACGTAATTTATTGTAGCGTATTAAAATGAATAACGAAAAGTGAAATCGTTCTACCAATTTTACATTAGAAGAGCAGCTACGTTTAGTGCAGGAAATTCAAAAGTCAAACACATTTTAGAGTGCAAAACAACAAACTCGATTAGCATTAAAGAGAAGGTAATCAGTTTAAACTTTTACTATAATACTATATTCATGAATATACAACAAATCATTACCTATTTTAGGAAGCTGCTTGGAATGAAGTATTAACGAAGTACAACAGTTTCAACCGAACCAAGTTTACTTCAATTAAAATCAAGTACGATAATTTAAAACAGGTAGGGAAAGTATGCTGCCAATTGCAGGGCAGCACATGGAGGTACTGAGGTGGACCTCCATTAATAAATGATATAAAAGTGCCATTTATGACATTGTTATAGACATTTTAAACAAAAAACTGTTGCTGGTTTACACAACAGTTACGATGATGATGCAACAGAAATCGTCGATTCAAAATCACCTAGACTTAATGATATTTTATTAGAATTTACAGGCGATGAATTTAATGCTATGGATGTAGTTTATGAAAATGACGGATCGTTAGCACGATTCCAAAACGAGAACAACAATATATTACTACAGATGAATAACGAAAGTAAACAGGTAGGACACCAACAGCTGCTCCAGGGTACAACCGACACGTTCAGGCAAAGAACGATGGTCCTATACTCCTAAAACATTAAAAAGAAAAAGCAAGAAGCTGATGGTAAACGAACAAAATACAGTTGTAAATCTCAAAGAAAAATATATCTTACTGAAAAGTACTGCACTTGAGGAGGAAAGACAAGATAGGAAGAAACGGTTAGTTATGGATGAAGAGTACCATCGAGCAAGAATGGAGCTAATAAAAATTGAAATGGAATTAAAAAGAAAACAATTGTAATTTTATAGGTACTTTTAATTAATTCTATGCTAAAATGTTAATAATAATTAAGTATTACGTAATAAAATAACATTGTACTTATTATAATTGAGCGAAATTATTAATTAGTATTTGCCGTTGCATATTTCCAGTATGGTTTACATTATTATAATTGGACATATCTTCTATAATATTATTCTCATGCACATCATCGTCTTCATTGTGATAGGGTAAATTGTCATTCATCTCGATAGCCATATTATGCAGTATTGCCGTTGCTACTATCACACCCATGACTTTAGCAACTGGTAATTTCATGCCTAATGATAAGATTGGAAACCTTCGTTTCCAAACTCCATATTGACGTACGAACAGTGTTTCTTGTACGTACCAACGCTTCGTTGTATAAATTTTGTGCTGCATTCTGTGTATGCTGTAACGGAGTCATTAAGTATGGGCGTATGGCATAACCACTGTCACCAATGAGTAGAAACTGGCCAAAAACACCATTTTCAAATTGTTTGATTGAGCTGTTAATAAATATTGTTTGGTCATGCACTGACCCTGGCCACCTAGCTACTATATGTCGGATTCTTAGTTTCGCACTGATATGGTTTGCACATTTAATGAGAAATAACCCTTCCTGTTTCGTGTATATTTCCTCATCTTGATTTCCTATAGATATGTATGTAATAAAAACTTATTGTGTAACCAAATATGCTACAAACCTGGTGATTGTATTCTTATATGGGTACAATCAATGGTACCTACAACTCGGGAAAACGAGATATACGATAGAATTCTGCAGCAGCTTCGCCATTTCATTTGGAGTCTCGGCATATTTATATATCTAGGTTTTAACATAGCTATGGCATATGTCGCTCCTGCTATTAATTAAACTTGAGGTAGCTTTTGAAACGCCCATAAAATCCCCCACAGTTAACACCATGCTACCTGTAGCGTAAAATCTTAGCGTCAATAGCAATTGAATGATTGGTTTAACACGACCACCCCTAAAGTAAATCAGTAAACACATTTTCTTACATTCATAATCATATTTATATGTATACTCACTTATTTGTCGGTAATTTTATATTATCTTCAATTGTTGTAGCAGTCTTTCAACTGTTACCTTACTTAAACGAAACCTTTGAAAAAACTCAGTTTCATTTAAAGTATTTAAATAATTAACCCTTTCCTTGTAAATTTTTCGCCTCCTTGGGGCCCTAACTATTTCTTCATCTGAAGAAGTTGAACTTGATGAAGAAAACATGACAATACTATAAAAATTATCAGAACGATTGAAAGACAACAGTTTTAGGTTAGGTCGTGCTTAAAGTCCGCTTTTTGCGTTAAAGTATGTTTTAAATGGTCTAAGAAATGGCTTTAAGTCTTAAAGGTACTTTAACAGTAAAGTGACTTTATAAATTATTATAGAACGCAGAAATGAGTTAAAAGTTCCTTTAATTTTTAAAGTCACTTTAAAAATGATTATAAAACCGGCCGTAAGTCTAACAATAGCTCTTTAACAATTTTTACTTGCCTCTAGATAAATTTTATTTTGTATTATATCTTGCAATAGCTTAATATTAGCGTTAATTATACGGATGTGCTTTACAAATTCATTTTTGTTTTCAAGAATGGAATACGTCTTGTTAAAATAACAATATCACTACGACTTGGTATAACCTTACTTATAGTTACGGTGACCATACGTACTTATTTTAGTAGGACAGTACTTTCTTTTCTGCCAGTGTCCTAAGGTCCTTAATAGAAGCATGAAGTACACTAAAATGTACTTACTTTTTCTTGAAGATGCAAATATCGCAAATAGGCATACCAAAATATTTATTTTTATTTAAAAGAATGCTTATCGGTGATTCACTGATCATGATGCAATAACGACGTTAAGAAGTTGTTGAGAATGTTCGCGTAGTTTGTTTCCCGAACGTTCCAGTCCGCCCTCGATTATCCTAGACGCACAGCCCAGAATGCTCCGCGACTGGAACGTGCGAGAATCGAAGCGAAGTTTAGCGAGCCGCATATAAATAGCGACAGCAAGCGAACATATCATTTGTTAATTGTTTTGTTGAATGCAGTCTGGTTTTCTGTGCTGGTTTCGCTTACTAAAAAGCAACGTCGTTTGATTTCAGTTACCTACTTGTGCATTATTTGCGTAAACATGGCACCGCCTCGAAGAATGTCATTTTAATTTGGAGTTATAGAAAGAATATCCGTTTATGAAAATAAAAAATATATTGAGTCCGCATATTGTGTACTGTGAAATTTGTAGAAGTGATGTTGATATTTCCAACAGTGGTCGCAGCAATATTAAGGCTCATCTAACCAAGAAAAAGCATACATTAGCTGCAAATACGAAGTTTAAAAGCGCTACACTAAACACTTTTTCAAAAGTGAAAACTTCAGCTCTGAAAATATGTTAATTGCAGCCAAGGAAGGTACTTTCGCGTATCATACGATCAAGCATCAGCAGAGTTTTAGATCTTTGGACTGCACATCAAAGCTAATAGCGAACATGTTTGAGCCCAAATTTATGGCAGCTCGAACCAAAACTGAAGCCATTGTAAAAATGTTTTTGCTAAAGAATCCCAGTTGCGATTGGAACTTGATCTACACAAAGCACATTTTGTTAGCATCATGATCGATTCGTCCAACCACAAAGAAGTTAAAATAGTACTTTTGTTGGTGAGATACTTTAATTGTGAAAAAGGTATTCAAGTGAAATTACTTCAGTTGCAAGACTTACCTGGTGAAACATCAGAACAGTTAAATAGTTATGTGTTTAATACTTTGAAAACCCACAATTTAGTGGACAAGTGTATTGGATTAGCTGCTGATAATACCAATACAAATTTTGCGGAATGAAAAGAAAGGAGTGAACAACCTATTTGCAAAATTGAATGCTTCTCGTGGCAAACCTCTGGTTGGCATTGGTTGTGTTGCACACATTTTGAACAATTGCGTACAAAATGCTACGGACGTCTTACCAATTGACGTTGAGGTTATTGTTGTTAAGTTATTTAAGCATTTCTATATTTATACAGTGAGAGTAAATCAACTTAAACAATTCTGCGACTTTGTTAATGTTGAACACAAAAGATGTTATCATTTTCTAAAACAAGATTTTTAAGTCTGATGCCCGCAATTGAACGAATTCTACAAATGTAAGAACCGTTGAAAGCATACTTTTGTCTATTGAAAATTGTCCAATGATTTTGAAGCAATTTTTGAGTGTCGCACCAGCGAAATTTGGATGTGGTTTGTACACAACATTGCTTCTATGTTTCACAAAGTCATATTAAAGGTAGAGGGTGACAAAATATGCGCAACAGTGGCCGCTCTAGAGTATTTCGATCTTCAAAATAAGCTTGAAAATCGTTTGAATGAATTATTTTTGCCGCTTAAAGTAAGAGAATCCCTTTTACAACTTGACAATTGGGAAGGTAGTTTAAACTATCGAGATGACTTCATCTCACAGGTTAGATTATTTTATTCAAATTGTGTGAGTTACTTGAAGAATTGGAGTACAAATTTAAATGAATTAAGGCTCTTTGAATGGATAAATTTGAGAAACCAAGTTTCATGGAATCAAATTTTGTGTTCATGTGCTGCTTTTAAAGACTACTTGGGTTCGACAATGAATGAGGACGAACTCTTCGATGAAGTTAGTCTATTACAAGCTAAACTGTCAGAAGATAAAATTGCCGAGTGGAACTCGAAAATATAGCTACCGAAGATCGATGGGTTGAAGTATTTAAATGGAATCAAGGGTCTGGATCAAGTGAAGATTTCAAAATTGTGAGATTTTATGTCAGTTTATTTTTGTCTTCCTGGAACAAGTGCGTCAATTGAGCGACTATTCTCTAATATTAATAACTACTGGAGTGCAGAAAATCGCAAATGAAAATATCGACACTAGAAGCTGTGATGCAAGTGTACACAAACTTCGATGAGACTTGCAGTGAAATGTTCCAGTTTTGAAGACCAGAAAGCAAATTTTGGAATCTATCCTAAGCTCTCAAAATACGATTGGCATAAAGGTGACCCAACTGATGGCGTTGCAGGCACGTCAAAATAATTAATAGCATTACACATTTCTGTCAGAGTATTTTTCTAATATAGGAATATAGGTACATATATTATGTATATGCACGTCATTACAAATTATTTTATTTTTATTCTCATTTTGATGCTTGGCTATGTCACTCTACATTTAGTTCTTTGATTTGTCCGTTTTTATCTATTCCTAATACAACTTTTGTTACTTTTTATTTCTGTACTTATTTTCTGAAAATAAATATGGTCACCCAACTTATAGTTACCTTCAAAACTGTATCCAACAATGCAAAAATATAAAGCACACACTGCCGATTATGCAGTAATGGACTTGTAGCAAATATTTTATTTATTATAACTGATAATTAAAAATTAATAATTTAAGTAACTATAGAAGTACTTTAGGTTTACAATTACAATTACAATTCTAGTCACGAGCACAATATACTGACTGGTATAAAAATGCTCTTTGTTGGCTTATATAGTCATATAAACCCACATTCAAGGTCAAACATCACAAACTTGTTATAACTTGTATTTGACTTTATACAGCATACAGAATCTCGTCTTATATGAAAATTAAATTTGGTACTTTCACAGGCTTTAGTTCATTACCTTTCGATTGCGTTGTAATGGCATTCGCAAGAACCTCAGTTCAAACAGATGCATACATTGCACTTTGTTCATTATTATTACTAGTCTTTACTGAGAATATCTATTAACACCTATCACTAATCTTGCTGAGATCGCATGAAATACTTTCAGACAGTTTAGTTCATTACCTATGCAGCATACAGAAACTTGTCTTACATAAAAATTAAATTTGATACTTCCACACGCTTTAGTTCATTACCTTTAGATTGCGTTGCAATAGTATTCGGAAGAACTTTAGGTCAGGCAGACGCACACATTGCACTTTGTTCATTATTATTACTAGTCTTTACTGAGAATATCTATTAACACCTATCATTAATTTTGCTGATATTGCATGAAATACTTTAGTATTTCATGCTACTACCCCAATATTCGTCTAAATAGCCACACATGACGTGCGTATAAGGAATGATCATGTCGCTATATGTGTATCAGGAAAACCTCCTCAAAGAACCTCATATAGGATAGACGGTAACGGGAATCAAACCCGTTATCTTTAATGCTAGCAGGTCGTGTTACCACAGGCCCATTAGCTCGGTGCACAACTAGAAGATCTTACCATTATGAAAAAAGAAATGATAAACGACTTTTAAGATAAAATGGATGCTGATACGCGTCCGTATGACAATAGCTGTAAATTAATAATTAAAATTAGTGTCGAAACGTTTAAAAACAGTAAAAATGTACCTACAAATAAATAATTTTAATCCGAAAAGAAAAGTATTTTTAATCATGACAAGAAATCGTGAAAATTTACACATTCACAGAATAGCCTCACCTATAATAGTAATGCACACTTCTAACAGTCTCGGGAGCAAGTATTCCATAAAGCAGGCATTGGCTGCATTTACTGCTACCTTAGGAGGCGTAACGCGGTTAATGATTTCCAGGTATTTAAAATTGGAAGCGAAAATGTCACCCACGTATCCGATAAATATACAACTTTTTGAGGTGACAACATGCTCTTCTTGTATCCCCATATATGATTTCAAAAAATGCAAAAAAAAGTTCCCCTCCAAGGAATATGTATTCCTACGTTTCCCCTCAGTAAATATATTTTTGTTTTACCCTAATTATAGGGGATCACCCGAAGGTCAGGTCGACTCTTCCACATATCGGATGAAACAACATATCGTGTAATTTGCGGCAAGATCTCGATAAATGCGGACCAATAAGAAATAGCTTTGAAAGGAATGGTTTAAATAATAGTTTCAACGTCAAAATGGGAAAGCACGATTGAACTAGTGGTATATTAGTCGCTTGACACGCCATTGAGGCTGGTTCGCTTCCCGGAACATGTAATTTTTTTTTCTGTTAGGTTACAGTAGTTTTGTTTATGTTTTTTTCTTTTATACCGCAGATTTTAGACTTTTAAGGAAGCGGTAAACAAAACTACTGTAACCTAACAAAAGTAGATTAGATAAACAAAACTACAGTAATCTAAAAAAAGAAAATTGCATGGGCCGAGATTCGAACCCGCACCAACACTATGAAAGACGACTCCTACTACTACACCAACAGCGCTCTAACAGTTTGACATTGAAAGTTGCCACGTGTCTAACCATCATATGGCATAAAAAAAAAGGAATGGGCTCGCCTAAGCTCAGGCGTACGGTCGGAAGACCGCAGAACACGCGGATGCGTGGTTCTTTTGGAGGTATAGCTTAAAGTGATAGTAATATGGTTAGATACGAACCGGATATAAGTAGGCGCCACAGGCTTTAATAAGGAAATACTCAACAAGTGTTGAAAGGAGAGTAAACCCTGTAAAGCCTGAAACAGGATTTACCAAAAAAGAAAAAGAAATCGAAATGAAAGGAAGAAATAGAAATGAGTTAACAATTCCCCCCGATAAAGTAATTTTATTGTCGATATCCTGACAACAGAATAATAAAATAAATTAACATTCCACCAAAGCCCACGATGGCAAGCAGTGAGTCTCAGCTTGTGCCCACGCCAATTACAATTTAAATTTCAATTAGAAAAAAAAATTAAAATTATTATATGCCCCCTTCCGGCCGCTGTAAGATCTTACTGTTCGTATTCGGAATTGGTTAATTTAACACATAATCCCATAATCCCATAATCCCATTGGGATGTTTAGTAAAATAAAAAAAAATTTAATTAACGAACTTGCTTGCCTTACGCTTCACACAGTATACAGTAAATTGGAAAGCTTATTCGATCCACAGTAAATAACTACCGTAACAAACAAAGTAATCAAGGAATTTATAGGAATTAAAGTGGCCCGAACAACCTTGTCCACAGGAAAAAGTAATGTACATAACACATAAAGATTACGAGACAAAATTACAAATTCATATGAAATTAAATGTTTAACGTTTGCAGTAGTTCACGTAATACAGATAATCGTTACACCCATCAAAACAGGAGTTAAATCGTTGGGTGAATGTAGCCACAGAAGCTAAAACTAATTAGGTCAAAATGGAAGCTAAACCTGTTTGGGTGCGGTCTATCAAGTCACTTTTAATGATTCAATTGAAGTTTTACTTGTGATTGAGTGCTAAATATTCAAGTTGCTACAAAAACTGTTAAATTATTTTGTTTTACACACGTAAACGCATAGCAAACCATTGAAAAACGCGGTTAAATCGGACTACTTCCGCTGTTGCCACATTTCTTACAGCACAGCTTGTAAGATAGAGACGGCTTTGAGATAAGGCATGCGCAATTTGTCATCGTAACCACTTCCTATATTCCTTTGTTTATCACCTTGGATTTTATACCTAACTGGGAAGTTGTCAAATAAGGTAACGCTCATAGAAAAAATATAATATAGTATATTAAAGTATAAGTGGATAAAAAGGTCTTTAAAACGCGCGAAATGTAAACTGCATCATTTGTTGCCGAGATCTTGAGGTGGGTGGTTGGTTTTGCGCCAAAAGTATTATTTTCTACCATTTTGTGGAGTGCATTTTTCACTACGGATTGCAAAATTGGTAAGTTATTAAATATAATACTGCAAAACATATATTTAACTAACATTTTATTTGTAATATCGTTTAGTAATATGTTAACTCTTTAACATAACTTGAAAATTATGACAGCACGTGGTTTGGGCCACCTTGAAACAAAATTTCATGGTCACAATGGAACATGTTTCATTGTGACCCATAGATAGGTACCATTGTTATTATTTTTTATTTGTTTGTTTAATAATTTTAATCTATTGTTCAGCTCAGCGCACGCGTGCTACATTGCTTTATATGATATTAATGTTGTCATTCAACACTACAATGTGCTTATTGCGATTAATATTATTATTATTGTATTTTACGGTTGTATTCAAATTTTCAAGTCGTTTCCGATTTTTACATTTCATGTTGCTATTCTTACGTAGTAGATAATGGTTACTTATTTTGTTACAGGTAGGCACCTACACTAAAAAAATGTCTCGTGGTCGAAAAAGAAAAGCGGATAAAGGCTTATTCAGTGAAGATTCTATGAAATTCTGTAGTTGTAGTTTTGAGTGGAAGAGACGGACAAAAATTATCCTTACGTGAAGCTGCTTTACGTTATAATGTTAAATATCCAACATTATTTAGATATGTGAAGAAAGCCAAAGGAGCTCAAAATATTGATGATATCCGTATGACTTTGTAATGAGCCAGAATTTGGTAAGACAAATTAATTGTTATTTTAATAAAAATTGTTAAGATAATGTTTAAACAATAATAATTCATTTTATTCCAGTTCTTAAAAATGTAAATAATCAGCATTTTTGCGTGCGCACCAGTACCCCCTTTCACGATGTGCAGAAACGTTGCGACATATCCTACCTAAAACCCCGCTCATTCGCAAGGTTTATAAGCGAAATTATTGGCACTTTTAAATTAATTCTGTTTGTAAAACGCTTCTCTACAAATACTCTCCTGTCTCTCCGTTTGTAATATTTTATTACACCTGAAATTCTCTATTCGAGAACATAACCACCTGACCAGCTCTTAAAGCAATTTCAATTGAATTAAATAGAACTTATTGTTCTATAGGATTCTAACACTCCGAAGTATAACCAATTTTTACGAAAATAGTTGTAATACCTAGAAAATCCTGTTAACAAACCATCCTTAAGAAAGAAATTGACGTCAAAGAGGTTTTTGCGTATTATACTGGCCTTAGGTAGATTGACTGGTTAACACCGGCGGTCACCGGGACTATTATAGGACTTCTTCTAGTTAATGGGGCTGTAACGCGCTGTAACCTCAGAAACGGCAATTTACAAATTCCATCCTGAACCTCCTGTATATAGTTCAATATACTCAGAGTATCCGATACAGCTTTGAATAAATAGAATCTCTAAGATTCGTTAATTTAGACTATTGAGCCCACTGGCTTGGCTATTAAAGAGATTATAAACGAACACCCGATCAAAGTTCCGTTACAGCTTTGAATAAATAGAATCTCTAGAATTTATTGATTTAGCCCGAGCTCCTTGCTTGGCTATCAACACTTATAATTTATTCCCCCTGTATATCACGAAAATCCACCTGAATATCAAGTCCGGAAAAAACCTGAATTGTGTAAAACATTAAATTTATACAACTAACAGAAAGTAAATTTTACGTTTTACTTCGAAGTAAAAGAATTTCTATTTTACAATAAGAAATCAAATAGATTAAAGAAATTCATTTGCGCTTAGCTATTAAAACTTTAAGATAATTATTCTTAGAGAAAATCCATTTCCATTTCGCAAATAAGTACTCACATTCAATTAAAGTGTAAGGAATAATCCTCTTTATACAAAAAAAACGAAGGTCAACGGTCCATTTTAGTAGTTTGAATGAACTCTTAATTTTCAACAACACATTGTTCGAAAATATTCCTGTATCATATGAACCATTACAAACTTTAAATTGCGAATTCCAAACGTTAATAACCCCTTGTACATATTTGATTGTGTATATTATTTATAATTCATTTAGAATTAGTCTTTCCCTTAGTACGTGTATACAAACGCACAAAAGAAACAAATCAAATACAACCGTTGCCTAACACGAATTTGTACTAACACTAATCGTGTAAATATCAAAATCTCGTGTAAGGCCTGCTTTTCTTTAACCTGTTCCGTATTTCAAAACGTTACTTAAGAAAATATAAGTAATAAAGGACCAGTCCACGATAGAAATTTGAAATACGCTCTAACCTCGAATTCAACAACATTGTCTTAAATTTGTAAAATAATAGACAAAATAAACTTACCTGTCTAAATCACAGTAATCCTCCCGGTTGTTGAAGTGTACACACACCCTTGTATTATTTTCACCTGAACACATATTTTTTTACAAAGAAACAAAACCACAATTATTTTATTTTTGAACACTGCATTATAACGCGCTTTCCAAACCGACCACGAGCACAGATACACAGGCGACACCTGTCCCTAAACCATTAAACAAAAATCTTAGGATTTACCGCCGACGTTTCAACAACACCAGCATTACTCTAATGTACGGTAGGCTGCCCAAATACCAGGCGCTGTACGAAGAAATCCCTTATAAATTATTCTTAGAAATTTTCGTTTATTTTCCATCATTATGTTTAACTTGAATACTTAAATTGTTTTACCAGAATATCATTTTGTTATATTATTATTATAATTCCAGAAGTTTTGTTTTAATATATGTATTAAACCTGGGTACGAAATGGTTTAACAGTTATATACTTAAGTCTAAAACGCACTTCCCAAATTCCTGACTAGCCGAGGTTAAAAAGAAATCCACATAGTGGTAATTAGTAAGTGTAACTCATGAAAGAAACCTGCACAAAATTATGGGCCTTACAACTTCAAAATATAAAAGCCGCTTAATTTTTACTTCCAATCAAGAAAAATCCTTTGCAGATTACATGATATGGTGTTCGAAATTGTGCTATGGAAAATTCACTAAAGATTTTCGCGAATTGGCATATGAAATGGTCATTATTAACAAAATAAAATTCCTCCATCCTGGAAATAACACAAACAGGCTGGAATTGACTACGCAGGGATTTATGAAACGTCACCCTCACTTGATCATAAGACAACCAGAGGGATGCAGTTTATCACGTGCGACTTCCTTCAATAAACACAACGTTGCAAAGTGTTATGACAATTTAGAAAATGTTTATAAACGTTCAAATGCATTTGCAGAAGGCTCCAGGGTGTACAATTTGGACAAAACCGGTACGCTAACAGTACAAAAGCCAAAAAAGTTAATAACGGAGAAAGGTGTTAAGCAAGTGGGCCAATGTACTAGTGTTGTATTATAAGTGCCGCTGGAAACACTCTTCCTCCTGCTATGGGTTTCCCACGAAAACATTTCAAAAATCGTATACTGAAGGGCGCCCCACCTGGCACAGTAGGCCTTGTGTCCGATAATGGATGGATGAATGGTGAAATTTTTACCTCCGTATTCAAGCACTTTATTAAATACAGTGGGTCATCTTTAGAAAACCCTACCTTTTTGGGTTTCGACAACCACGAAAGCCACGTATCCATTGAAACGATAAATTTAGCAAAAAGTAATGGAGTGATGACTTTACCACCTCATTTCAGCCATAAGCTGCAACCATTAGATGTAGCCGTTCTAGCTCCATTTAAAGCCCACTATAACGCAGCTGTAGACTCGTGGTTACTTCGTAATCCTGCAACTCCCATGACCATTTACGAGGTAGCTAGTTGTGTCGGAAAAGCATACGATCGTGCAATGACATCATCTAATCTTAAAAAAAGGGTTTGAAACAACTGGTATTTTCCCTTTTGACAGAAACAGATTTTCCGACAACGATTTCATTGCCATGCAATAACAGATCGCGAACTTCCCATGCCTGATAATAATCAGACTGAAAATCAACACAGCTGAAAAACAAATTAATAAGATTGTTACAGTTTAACGAAGTTTTTCCAGCAACCAGCACAACAGATAAGTTTAACGAAGTTTTTCCAGCAACCAGCACAACAGATAAAATAGCAGAAAACCATTTCACTTCTTCCCGTGAATTTAGAGGATACCCAAAGGCAGCTGCAAGAAAGAACAAAACACCTAGAACAAAGGGACGTAGCTTCATTCCAACTGATACACCCGAAAAAAATATATTGGAAGAAAAAATATCGCATAAAAAAGATAAAGCAAGTGAAGTCAAAGCAATCGACAGCAAATAATAAGAAACAGGGGACAAAAAAAAGAATGAGATGAGGAAACTTCAAAAGAAGAAATTGACAGAGATGTTTTAATGGAACACGAATCTGACGATGATATGGAGTATCGCGAGGAACTAGATACTTCTGGATTTGAGCAATTGGATCGAGATCTAAGTCTAGGTGATTTTATATTGGTCGAATTTAAGGCAAAATAACCAATATACTTTCTTGGAAAAGTTATCACTGAGAAAAATCTTACAAATGAACTGGAAATTCGATTTTTGAGAAGGAGTTTGAAAGACGACCAACATTTTATTTTTCCAGTTCTTCCTGATGAATCCTTAATCCCAATATCCGGCACAAAAATGATTTTACCTCCTCCTTTAAGTTTAGGAACCTCCGTACAAAGTTGAATTAAACTTTAACACAATTGATGTACGTTGAATAATTTTGTTGCCCTACTGCTGTTTCATTGTGCCCCAAATACTGGGTACAATAAAACAAAAATGGGAAAAACAAAAGTATATTTTTTAGGCTGAATATAGATTTTTTCACTAAAATCTGGTTAAGATATTTTCATTTTCTTCTATGGTAACGCTGGATTGGTCCCATGATTGATCCGCACCCAAACTTAGCAGCTAGCTATTGGTTTTATCTAGGTTTTTTCTGTTGGCAATTCCGTATATTAATTGGGTCAATATTTTAAGGCACTGTTAAATGTTGTGCCCTAAATAATTTGATAAAGTGGTGGCAGTGGTGCACCTAAGTTTTGTATAAAGTGCATCATTAAGAAACACTAATTTTTCGATATGTCTTATGAGATTGATATGAAACTTGTTAAGGTCGAACCAGAAGAGGAAGAAGGAATAAATTCACTTGTAACCCAACATCTTATAGTAAATAGTGATCTAATACAAGGTAAAATTAATCACCGTTCAAGTACTACAAAATTTAACACTATTTTTACAGATAATGTGAATATTAAGAAAGAAGACATCTCTTCTCTGGTAAAAGTTGTTTGCTCAAGTGAAGCATATCATATAAATGAAAACAGTGTTGAACACATCACAAACATACAATGTGAAAGTAAATTTAATAGTTCAACAATGATGCAAGAAAATTTAAAACAAGACGTTCCAAACTACAATGCAAATTGTAAATATAAATGTAACCATTGTGATTTTATAACAAAGTGGAAGAGACGTTTAAAAAATCATTGCTTAAAACACACTTCAAGTTATGAATTGAAATGTAGCAAATGTAATTATGGAACAAATCGCAAAGATAATTTTAAAATTCATCTTAAAAACCACTCCTCAAGTTATGAATTCAAGTGCGACCAATGTGGTTATAGAACAAATCGCAAAAGTAATTTTAAAATTCATCTTAGAAAGCACTCTTCAAGTAATGAATTTAAATGTGACCTATGTGATTATGCAACACACCGCAAAAGTGATTTAACAGTTCATCTTAAAAAACACTCTTCAAGTTATGAATTTAAATGTG
The DNA here is from genome assembly GCA_036346205.1 of Vesta saturnalis. Taxonomy (NCBI): domain Eukaryota; kingdom Metazoa; phylum Arthropoda; class Insecta; order Coleoptera; family Lampyridae; genus Vesta; species Vesta saturnalis. Next base: position 4,287,819 of record JARFJB010002108.1, on the reverse strand, counting down.
GCCAATGTAATTATGGAACACATTACAAACATCTGTTAAAACTTCATCTTAAAAAACACTCATCAAGTTATGAATTTAAATGTGGCCAATGTAATTATGGAACAAATCGCAAAGATAAGTTAAAAATTCATCTTAAAAAGCACTCTTCAAGTAATGAATTCAAATGTGGGCAATGTAATTATGGAACAAATCACAAGGGTAATTTTAAAATTCATTTTATAAAACACTCTTCAAGTTATGAATTCAAATGTGGCCAATGTGATTATGGAACACACTGCAAACATCTTTTGAAAGTTCATCTTAAAAAACACTCTTCAAGTTATGAATTCAAATGCGGCCAATGTAATTATGGAACACATTACAAACATCTTTTAAAATTTCATCTTAAAAAGCACTTGTCAAGTTATGAATTTAAATGCGGTCAATGTAATTATGGAACAAATCGCAAAGATAAGTTAAAAAGTCATCTTAAAAAGCACTCTTCAAGTAATGAATTCAAATGCGGCCAATGTAATTATGGAACATATGACAAATATCTTTTAAAAATTCATCTTAAAAAACACTCTAGTTATGAATTCAAATGTGACCAATGTGATTATGGAACAAATCGCAAGGGTAACTTTAAAATTCATTTTATAAAACACTCTTCAAGTTATGAATTCAAATGTGGCCAATGTGATTATGGAACACACCACAAACATCTTTTAAAAATTCATCTTAAAAAACACTCTTCAAGTTATGAATTCAAATGCGGCCAATGTGATTATGGAACAAATCACAAAAGTAATTTTAAAATTCATCTTAGCAAGCACTCTTCAAGTAAGAAATTCAAATGTGACGTATGTGATTATACAACACACTGCAAAAGTGATTTAAAAGTTCATCTTAAAAAACATTCTTCAAGTTACAAATTCAAATGCGGCCAATGTGATTATGGAACAAATCACAAAAGTAATTTTAAAATTCATCTTAAAAAATACTCCTCAAGTTATGAATTCAACTGTGACCAATGTGATTATGGAACAAATCACAAGGGTAATTTTAAAATTCATTTCAAAAAACACTCTTCAAGTTATGAATTCAAATGTGGCCAATGTAATTATGGAACACACCACAAACATCTTTTAAGAATTCATCTTAAAAAACACTCTTCAAGTTATGAATTCAAATGTGGCCAATGTGATTATGGAACAAATCACAAAGGTAATTTTAAAATTCATCTTAGAAAGCACTCTTCAAGGAAGCAATTCAAATGTGACTTATGTGATTATGCAACACACCGCAAAAGTGATTTAAAAGTTCATCTTAAAAAACACTCTTCAAGTTAACAATGTTAATGTTAATGTGATTATGGAACAAATCACAAAGGAAATTTTAAAATTCATTTTAAAAAACACTTCTCAAGTTACGAATTCAAATGCGACCAATGTGATTATGGAACAAATCGCAAGGGTAAAATTCATTTTAAAATACATTCTTCTAGTTATGAATTTAAATGTGACCAATGTGATTATACAACGCACCACAAATATAGTCTAAACAATCATCTTAAAAACACTCTGCAGGTTATAATTACAAATGGCATTTATGTGATAATACATACAATATATTGTAAAGCTAATTTAACATTTCATCTTAAAAATCACTGTTCAAAGTGACCAATGTGATTATGAAACATATCACAAAAATTTTATATATATATATATATATATATATATATATATATATATATATATATATATATATATCTGTGTATACAGTGAGCGGCTAAATTATGGAATAAATTCAATAATTCTTAATATTTTCATGTTTTTCCGTCCTAAACCTGACGAGTCTCTGCGTCGATACACAACTGTGGACGAAACATGGATACGCGACCATACTCCAGAGATAAAGGAACAGTAAAAACAGTAGGCGAACGAACTCTGAAGAAGGCAAAGGATCAGCCGGCAAGGTGATGGTCACGGTTTGTTGGAATGCACGCACTCATCTACATCGATTAGTTGACAAACAATAACTGGAGAGTATCATTCGTCGTGATGGCTCCAGTTGAGTAAGAAAATCAAGAGAAAACGTTCTCGTTTGAAAAAGAAATCCCCTTTCATCAAAAGAATGCACAGATGCACACCTGAGCAGTTTCCAAGGCGAACATTACAGAATTAAAGTTCGAATTATTCCACCCTGCTCGCCGAATTCAGCCCCCAGTGAGTTTTTTTTCTTTGAAACTTTAAAAAAATGGCTCAGCGTACAGCGGTTTACGTTGAACGAGGTCATCGCCCAAACAGATGCTTATTTTAAGGACCTTTCCAAATTCAACCTTTTGGATGGATTAAAATAGAATAGGACCGTTTTATAATAAACATACGAGACACTTTATACAGTGAGCGGTTAAATTATGGAATAAATTCAATAATTCTTAAATCGGCAACTTCAGAGAAAAATCCCGATACCCTTCGATTTTTATTTTTAGACGCGCGGTTGTTCAGGTTATTAATTTATTTTTGAGGTTACCTATGTAAGCGTGATGACGTCATTGATGATATTCTTTAATGGAAAGGGGAGGTGTTGCAATGAAACTTTTGAGAGATCTTTTAATTATCTAATCAGTCGTAGCAATAGTTTTGAGTATTTGGGTTACGTATACAGGGTGATTCAAGATTATTGTTGTTCTATAAAAATACAAGCGAACTAAAAAAGACAACTATTCCAAATTTGGTATGTAGACATAATACGTCATGATCTATCTTTTAAAACTATTTTCAAAAGTGCAACGTTGCCATTTCTACCAGAAATCCAAGGCAAGTTTGAAAATTCAAATTGAATACACTGTAGGTTATTGCATTTTCGGATTCTGCATAAAATTCTAAGCAACTTTTGTTAATATTTCCCTATACCCGTCTCTAAGCGTTACATAAATGACCTCTAAAATAAAATAATAATCTGACCAACCGCACACTTAAAAATAAAAATCTACTGGTTTCGGAATTTTTTTTCTGATTTTATTTGGTTTGAAAGTTCTGTCATAATAATCTTTGGAAAAAAAACTGATTCACTTCATATGTCGAGCAGTTTAGTATCAAGAATACAGAAATAATTCAGTTTAAAACTGACAACAATAAGAAAGTAACAAAAAGAAAACCATTTACCAAATGTAAAAGAATTCATAGATTGATGTCACAGATCAAAATTATTTGCAAACATTTTATCAATGCAAGGAATTACCAATGCACCAGTATTAACGTATCCAGACTTTGAAAAAACTTTTCATGTTACAACCGATACATCCAATGTAGCCATAGGAAATAACAAACCAATTGCATTTTATTCGAGGACTTTAAATAGTGCTGAACGCAATTATTCAACTATCGAACGTGAATTGCTAAGTGTAGTAGAAACCACGGAACATTTTAGGCCATACATTTACGGAAAACAATTTATAATAGGAACAGATCCTAAGCCGCTAGTTTGGTTATTTTTCCTTAAGGATCCAAATTCCAGACTAGCTAAATGGAGATTGAGACTCGAAGAGTTTGACTACAAAATACAATACAAGAAAGGCAAAGAAAATTTAGTAGCCTGTGCGTTATCGCGAATCGAAATAAATACAAAGGAAACCTCAAACGATACAGAACTAGACCTTATGTCAATAATCCCAAATGTCGACGAAAACCCATCGTCCGATGATTTAGAAGAATCATTGAACAGACAACAAGATGATCAATCGAATAATATACAACATCCATCCACTGCAAATCCAATATTCTCAGTACCAATCTCTGAGAATTCAGTAAATCATTTCATGTATCGCGTAATCTTAAAACTAGGAGATCAATATTAAATAAAATATCAAAATAAAATACGGAATATACTTTAAAGATAAGGAATTAGATCTAATTTTTTGAAATAACAAGTAATTTATTCAATAACAAAACAAAATTTGTTAGAAGCAACCTTCTAATAAAAGATATAGAACAATCGAATGAACAATTCGAAGTAATAGGTAAATATCATTCTAATAATCACAATGGCATACTAGAAATCTATAATCATTTAAAAACTAAATATTACTAGCCTAACTTAAAAACCACGATAAACAAAGTAATTAACGAATGCGAAACTTACAACGTTAGTAAGTACGATAGAAATCCACATAAAATTAAATTTTCTAGACCTTTACTCGCGCAAGGAAACCTTTCGATGTAGTACACATTGATGCATTTAATTAAAATTATTATTAATTTTATTAAATACATAAATAAAAGTTTACCTAGGTAGATTTGAACCTACAACCTGTACTTTGCTAGAGTACCGCGCTTACCAACTGCGCCATCAGGTTCAAGCCCCAATCAATGTAAATTTTGTCTTTATGTATGTAGAACATAACAGTTCTACATACATAAATGTAATTTTGTCTTTATGTATGTAGAACATAACAGTTCTACATACATAAAGACAAAATTACATTGATTGGGGCTTGAACCTTGATGGCGCAGTTGGATAGCGCGGTACTCTAGCAAAGTACAGGTCGTAGGTTCAAATCGTACTCGAGGTAAACTTTATTTATGTATTTAATAAAATTAATAATTTAATTACATATTACCTTTGAACTTATTCGTTCATAACAAAACGTATAATAATTGATACATTTAGTTTCGAAGGAAACAAATTTTTAACAATAATAGACCTCTTTTCACGATATACACAAGCCTATTACATAACAGACGCGTCAGGATTAACAGTGTTAAATAAATTGAGACACTATTTTTCGCACCACGGTTACCCAAAGGAAATCGTTTGCGACGAAGGAAAGGAGTTCAAGAACAAGGTCTTCCAAGACTATTGCCCTATATTCAAAATCCAATTGCATTTCACTATTAACTATAACAGTAACAGTAACTCTCCAATAGAAAGTGTACACTCCACCATTTTAGAAAAATTAAGAATGATCAAGATAAAACGAAAGTCCCCAAAATTCAATGATATCGGCCGTATTAATATACAATCAGTCTATACACCCTGCAACGGGTTGTACCCTTTACTCTACTGCACGGGCCTTACGAAAACTTAAATGCACATGAAATTGATTTAAACAAAACTGTGTACGAAACTTACAACGAAAAGCGAAAAACCGAATTGTTACCCTTCTACAAACACTTATATCACAAATAATTAGAAAAGAGCATTAAGACCCTAGAAAAGAGAAATAGAGATTACACGGCTAAGAATTAGAAAAACATATCCGTGCTTTGATAAAGTAAATATAACATTCGTTAATAAAAATAAAATCAAAGGACTCAGAGAAAGTTCAAATAGACCAGCGAACATACACACAATAAAAATGAAACGTATTAAAAGAAATTTTGTTTGCAGGATTTGCCTGGCAATCCAGAACCAGGGCCTTCAAATTGAAAAATTTAATACAAGTGGATACATTACCGAAGACATAGGCAATTAGTAGATCTTTATCATAACTTTTACTTCTATATTAATATAACAGATTTAGAATTAAGTTATTATCAAATATTAAGTAAGGTAGTAATTTTAGACACAAATTCAAACGTCATGATCCAGAAACTAGGCTATGTGTTCAAAGAGAATTGTAAGTTAATAGAAAAACAATTATCTAAACTTAAACATAAAAGAAAACGTGGCCTTGCTAATATTATTGGTACAGTAATAAAATGTATTACTGGCAACCCTGACAACAACGATTTAACTGAAATTAATAAAAATCTCAATTCACTATATAAAAATCAAGATTACATTATCCAACAGGTAGATAAATACACTTCATTTGCTAATCACATCACTGAAAGGTACTCTAAAGACTTGGAAACAATCCAGAACAACACTTATTTATTTGTTAATGAATTAAACAAGGTGAACAGTATTCTTGACACACAGTTAATTATTCAATACAATAATTATTTAAGTTCCAAATTATTGGACACCCGTCAAACTATTGAAAGAACAATTTCTTTAGCTTTTTCTGAAATAATAAATCTCGAAATTATGTCTGATATAGAAATAATTGAAATTATCGACCATTTAAAATTAATTTATAAAAAGACGAAGTTACCTGAATTAGATAAAATCCATATGTTTAAAATACTGGAATTTTCAAAGTTTAGAATTTTGTCAACAGAAGATTCAATTACATATATATTGTATATACCCATCCTCAATCCTTCAATATTCCAATACAAAAGAATTTACCCGATACCTAATCAGCAAAACAAGTTGCTAATACCACCGTTCCAATGTCACCTTCAAGGTGTAAGAAAAGAACTATGGACTAATGAAAAGTGTAAAGTTATAGAAAAACAAATTGTGTCTTTCGAAAGAACAGAAACGAGTAAGTGTTCCATAACTTATAATAAAGGTTGTATATACGCCGTAGTCAATAACAATTATAAGTTATATGCTCAATTAGACAACGGAAAAATTTTAGTCAGTTAAACAAGATTTAGAAATAATTCAAGAACGTCACAACGAAATTAATAACTTTAAAGCAATTTATAATACTTTTGTATCATCCGGAAGCAATTGCAAATTAACAGTAGATGATCAAACTTTTGAAAACACATTTGTCAATTTTACTTAAAGAATCCTATAGAAATTAATAATTATAAAGCTGACAACTGTAAAACTAGAACTAAAACATTTAGAAACCTTGAAAACCTTAAAAGAAGAAGCTGAAATGTTAAACACTGATTTAAAAATTAATCCTTCAGTGCATGTTATACATTAATCTATAACTACTATTGTAATTATTTTATTAGTGATGTTTTGTATTTTGATCTATGTATTTAGAAATAAGATACGTAATAGAATTAGGAAACAAAGACAGGATAAAAATTGATTCCTTTAAAACAGATAACTTCGCAGAATGAGGTCATTCTATCTTAAAGGGAAAGGAGTTATATTCTCCGTATTTTTGTATGGTATATATTATTATATAAATAGCTAGTATAACATATCATTCTGTAAACAATAGTCAAACATCAAATATTAATTGCCTCATCAAGTATTATCACATGGAAACTTTCATATTTGTTATTATTGTAATTTATCAATTCTTAGAGAAACAAAAGAACGTATTTGGTAAGTGCTGCAATCGCTTCCTTTGTTCTTTCGTAGATAACTTGAACATTTTCTTACTACCGTATTTCGTTTTTTTTGCAATAAGCTTCAAGTTGTCATATTACAAAATTAACTAATTTCATTAGCACAAAATTGGATTCGTTGGACTACCTCTCGCAATTAAAATTAAGATTATCAAAAGTTTTACCTTTGTTTCAAGAATTTTCATATGTTCAGTTAGAAATTGAATTGGCAACCGAGAAAAACGGGGAAGATGAAACTGAAAGAGACACATTTGAAAACTCTTATTACTCTGTCGTTTCTCAAGTGGAAAGTTATATTGAAAGCAAAACCCACACGAATTGCAGAATTTCACGCGTCTCCTCGCCCTTCTGGCGTTAAGGTCCCAAGTGCTTCCATTATTTGTTAAATTCATTAAAAAAGAGGCGTATAGTCTTGTTTCATCATTAGACATCACAGGCGATAATTAAGATCGTGCATGGCAAATGCTTACAGACAGTATGATAACAAACGTTTAGTAGTTCTTAGTCAAATTGAACAACTTTTTAGTTTATCGTCAGTAAGTAAAGAAAAGCAAGATGCATTGCGTGCATTAGTTGATACCGTAAACAAAATACTGCTCAACTTACAGTCGTTTTCTATTTCTACAGATTCATGGGATCCAGTTTTAGTTTACCTCCTAAGCTTCAAGGTTAATATAAACACGAGATGTGATTGGGAAAAACAAAGCTGTAGTAGAGAAATGTCTACATTTTCGTCGTTGTTGGAATTTCTAAATTCACGTTGCCAAATTTTAGGAGAAATGAATTCAAGTAAAACTCAAAGCACTCGTATGAATAATAACGTTATCGAAAATTCATATAGAAGTCATAGTAGATTCAATTTGTTTCACAGTCGTTCGTATGGTTCTCATCAAACGGAGCACGTCTCCTGTTCAATGTGTCATGGTAATGATCACTTAGTTCATCGGTGCCCAAAATTACTTTCGCTTTCTCAGCCAGATGGTCTAAAAGAAGTCAAAATATCGAAGTTGTGTATCAATTGTTTAAAACCAAACCACTTAGTCATCAATTGTCGATCATCCACTTGCAGAAAGTGCTTTAAGAAGCACCATACTTTTTTACATATAGACGCAAGCACCGACGGTAACATATCTGAAAATGTCTGTCCACTTACGCAACCTACTGCACCAATAGTAACTCAAAATCCAGCAACCAGTAGTATTGTTGCCACCTCGAATTGCTCTAGTGTACCGGCAAACGTTATTTTATTAACAGCTCTAGTTATAGTCTTTGATGCATTTGATAATCCCATACATGCTAGAATTCTCCTTGATAGCGGGTCTCAAAGCAACTTTTGTTGTCTATCATTTAGCAAAAAACTCAGAATACATAGTACCCCTAGCTCAACCTCCGTGACAGGCATAGGAAAAGCTCTTGTAAATTGCAACGAATCAATTACCTTTACATATCTATCTTTTCGTAAACAAATCACGTGTTTTATATTACCCAACATATCGAATAATTTAGCTCACTTAAACTTTAGCATTTCGCATCTAAACATTCCATCAAATATTCAATTAGCGGATCCAAAATTTAACATTAGTGCTCCAGTAAACATTCTCATTGGCAATTGGCCAAGTCTACTTAGTGGTCAAATCGATAGACACAATGATCACTTAATTGATCGCGAAACACAATTTGGTTGGATCGTTTCGGACTCGTTTTCAGAGCAAGGGCAGCGTACTCTCAGATAGTTTGTAATTTTAGCAACGAAGTGTTGCAACAACAGCTTCAGAAATTTTGGACTATGGATGAATTGCCTAATCATGAAAATATATCGCAGACACTCGCTAGAAGATAGTCATTGCGAAAATCTCTTTATTCAAACTAACACAAAATCAGAGTCTGCTCGTTTTATTGTTCATTTAACTTTTCGAGGCAACCTTTCGCAATTAGGTCTCTCTAAATCTACAGCGCAACGACGATTCCACACGTTAGAAAACAAGTTCAATACAAATCCATCTCTCAAACAACAATATTTAGAAGTTAGGTTCGAATAGGTAAGATTAGGTCACATGTCATTAGACACCAATTGCTTAGACCCAAACGAGTAATATTATTTGCCTCATCACGCCATATTCCGCGAAGCAGTCTAACGTCAAAAATAAGAGTCGTGTTTGACGGGTCATGCAAAACTACTTCGAATCTTTCGTTAAGCGACATCATCATGAGAGGTCCCAAGTTGGAACAAGATTTATTTGGTATTCTTGTAAGATTTCGAGCTCATCTTTACGTGATTTCAAGCGATATTTGCTGAAGCCACAAGGGCTATATTGTCAGACGTATTTGTAGACGATCTTTTAGCTTGTGACGATTCTTTAGAGAACTTAGTTAAAATCAGAGATCACACTTATTTAACAAAAACAGTTTCGAATTACATAAATGGACTTCTAATCATCCTGAATTGTTACAAAACACTCCTAATCAAAATAACTCAACATCTTTAAGTATTGTCGACAAATCAAATGGAATAAAAACTCTCGGGTTGTCATGGAAGACAAAATTAGATACCTTGAATTATGAGACCATTCTTGTATGTAAACAGTATTCAGCGATTCTCAAAACGGAAAGTCTTATCTACCATTTCTCAGATTTACGATCCTCTCGGTATAATTATCCCTTGCGTAGTTTTAGCCAAACTCGTAATGCAGGAGTTGTGGAAATTGAAAATTAATTGGGCCGAAGTAATTCCTTACATCCTGCACGACACGTGGGCCACATTTCTGTCCGAATTGAATTATATTCCTAAGTTAACTCGAACCTCGAAATATTACACTTCCGAACAATATCTTATTAGAATTACATGGGTTTGTTGACAGCAGTGAAAAGGCCTTTGGAGCCTGAGTGTGTGTGTGTGTGTGTGTGTGTGTGTGTGTGTGTGTGTGTATATATTATATATATATATATATATATATATATATATATATATATATATATAATTTATATATATATATATATATATATATATATATATATATATATATAATTTGGAATGCAGTTACAGTTTAGTTGTGTGCATATTTTAAAATTATTCACGCGAATACAGGTTGTTTATTTAAAGTGGACCAAATTATTATAAAAATTTAAATGGAACACCCTGCATATTATTACTTTTTGAATTCTACACATTGTTCCTAACGAATTCGCAATAAATTTTCCTATCCCTAAATATAGCCGTTTTGAGTTATTTCGATTTTTCTAAAAAAATTGAAATTACAGTTCTTTGAAAATGTACCTCCTTAACTGTTGAAAATAAAAGTTATCTAATTTATATGAGAATAAGTACACAGATAGAGTTTCCTTTTAATGTGAAGAAGATGACATAATTGCATACAGGGTGCATATAATTGACTTGCCAATCAACCATTATTCGAACTAGTAAAAGTTTACTTTTTCAAATAAAACACCCTGTATATTATTACATTTTTGGTTTCTACACATTAACCCTTATCAGTTCGCCATACTACTCTCTATCCCTAAATATAACCGTTTCCCAATTATTTTCAATTTTTCAAAATGTATAAGATTATTGAGACATTTTTAAATCTATGGCCTCGTATAGATAAAAAAGAACATCATAAAACAATTGTATTATACATTAAAAAACGCAACAGAAACTAATATATTATGATAGAAGACTAATTAGATTTATTACAACTTCATGTGCCAATTACTCCAAACATGAACGTGTTAAACCTTCTACAAATGAAGATAGTGGATTGAGGGTTCTCCTCGCCATCGAAGAGGATCATCACAGAAGCCAAAAGGACATAAGTGAAATAGTTGGTATAAGTGAGAGATCAGTAGACCGTCTTTTAAAGAAGAATCGCTTACATCCCTATCATATTCAGTTACACCAAGAATTGAGCGATGCAGACTTCGATCATCGAGTAAGATTTTGTAACTGCGCCAGAGAAAAAATTACTCAAAACCCAAATTTTTTTTATAATATTTTATGGACAGACGAATCAACATTTTATAAGAATGCATTTATTTGTTAATACACATAATTTTCATTATTATTCCTCAGAAAGTCCACATTTATTAAGACAAGTTGATAATCAACATAAGTGGTCTTTAAGTGTCTGGGGTGCCATCGTTGGGGATTATGTCATCAGTCCATTCTTTTTTGATGGACACTTGAATGGTGAGAAGTACCTTGACTTTTTGCGTAACGATTTACCGGGCTTATTAGAAAATATTACTCTTGATATTAGAGCCACAATGTGGTATCAACATGATGGCGCTCCTGCTCACTACTCTGCAGATGTAAGAAATTATCTCAATAAAGTCTTTCCAAATAAATGGATTAGGCGAAATGGACGTGTGAGGTGGCTAGCTAGGTCCCCTGATCTGACAAGAATAGATTTCTTTTTATGGGGAGACATAAAAAGTATTGTCTATAGGGAACCACCAACCACTGCCAAAGATATGCGTAATCGTATAACACAGGCTTTTCATAGCATTACTCCTGAGTTGTTGCGTAGAGTTGAACAATCTTTTAAAGATCGACTTCAGGTCTGCATCCGAGAAAACGAACAACATTTTGAACAATTATTATAAATCATTATCGCTAATGATTAGCGTTAAATTATTTTATAATTTTAATAATTATAGTGTATTAGTTGCTGTTGCGTTTTTTAATTTGCAATACAATTGTTTTCCACTGTTTTTTTTCTATTTATGCGAGGCCATGGATTTAAAAAAATGTTCCAATAATGCTATACATTTTGAAAAATTGAAAATAATTCGGAAACGGCTATATTTAGGAATAGAGAATTGTATATCGAATTGATAAGGATTCATATGTAGAAACCAAAAACGGAATAATCTACAGCGTGTTATATTTGAAAAACTAAACTTTTACTAGTTGAAATAATGTCCGATTGGCAAGTCAGTTGTAAACACCCTGTATGCAATTATGACATTTTCTTTGCATTATAAGAAAGCTCTATCTGTATACTTGTTCTGATATAAATTAGATAACTTTTGTTTTTCAACGGTTAAGGAGGTACATTTTCAAAGCTATCTCTGTAATTGCAATTTTTTTAATAAAAATCGACATAACTCTAAAACGGCTATATTTAGGGATAGGGAAATATACTGCGAATTTGTTCGGAACAATCTGTAGAATTCAAAAAAGTTATAATATACAGGGTGTTCTATTTAAATTTTTTTTATTATAGTTTGGTCATCTTTAAATAAACAACCTGTATACACATGAATAATTTTAAAATATGCACACAACTAAACTATAACCCTATCCCAAATTTTATTAATCTAGCTTAAATGAAACGGAAGATATAGAAGAAGGCGCTCTTGTTGCCGGACCCAATATATGTATATATATATATATATATATATATATATATATATATATATATATATATATATATATCAAAACCGTGGACAATTTTAATTATCATCTCGTTCATTTGTTATGCTCAAAGTCGAGAGTAGCCCCGTTGAAGAAGGTATCGCTTCCGCGGCTACAACTAAGCGATGCACTCTTACTTGCGCAGTTAGGTCAAAAGGTGATAACTCATTCTAAATTGATCTTTCAAAAAATACTATTGGTGGTTTGATTCAGTAATAGTTCTTTCATGGAACTTGGAAATCGTTTATCGCAAATCGAGTTTCTGAAATCCAAGAATTAACCAATGTTCTCGACTAGCATCACGTTAACTCCAAAAGCAATCCAGCCGATATCATACCTCGTGACTCTTTAATAAATAAATACTCATTATATATGAAACTTATTAGAGTTCACGTATACTGTCTACGTTTCGTATATTACTGTCGGCACCCAAGCAACAGAACCACAAATACGTTATCTAGTGACGAGATAGAATCATCTACTTTATCATTAGTAAAATTCGTTCAAATGTACTCGTTTGCTAAAGAAATTCATCTTTTAACAAACCATAAAATTAATCCAAAAAATAGCAATTCAATTACTACGCAATGCCAATTAATCGTACAATCAAAAACACCCCATTTTACTTCTACACGATAGTAATTTTACAGTCACTATTTCTTCCATCAGGACAAAATTTTAGCCGTTGGCGCTGAAAGGTCTAATAAGAAAACTCATTTTTAATTGTATTAATTGTAAAAAAAACAGTTCCAACACACAAGTATCTAATGGGAGATTTACCGTTACATCGGGTTACACCTTCAAGAGTCTTTGAAAATTGTGGGGTGGACTAATGTGGTCCCTTTTGTGTTACAGATTTTCGACGACGTGGAAAAGTAGCTCTTAAATTGTATATTGCTACATTTGTTTGTCTTGCTACTCGTGGTGTTCACTTAGAACTAGTTACGGATTTATCGACTGCGGCATTCATGGCAACCTTTAAAAGATTTATAGCGCGACGTGGAATTTACACAAATATAATTCCAACAATGGAAGTAATTTTGTCGGAGCTAATCGTGAGATTCAGGATTTACTAAAATCAAATGAATTTAACAATAAATTGTCAAATTTTACCGACTTAGGTATTACCTGACACTTTATACCTCCCAGAACACCGCATTCTGGCGGGTTATGGGAACGATCAGAGCGATCAATTAAACATCACCTCAAACGAGTGATTGGTAGTTATAGTTTCACGTATGATGAGATGAACACATTGTTGGCTCAGATCAAGGCAGTACTCAATTCCCGACCCATCTCATCTTTATCTAACGACCCAAACGATTTGCAAGCACTTACTCCTGGACATTTCTTGATTGGTCGATTACTAACAACGCTACCTAACCCTGTCGTAATAGAAAAACCAATCAACTTGTTGAATCGTTGGCAACACATCCAATATATGCTGCCTCATTGTTGGAGAAGATGGCAGAGTGACTACTCACACACTCTACAACAACGCAACAAGTGGTGCACATCGGATCTGAACGTTCACATCGGTTCGCTAGTATTAATCAAGGACCCAAGCCTACTACCATCCATGTGGAAAATGGGCCATATCGTCTAACTTCATCCTGGTTCCGAACAAACTGTGAGAGTTGTGTCGGTGCGAACACTCGACGGCGTTATTAAACGCTGGGTGAAAAATTTTATCATTATTATTAGAAGACACAGTGAAGTGAATAGTATGAATTGTCTAGTTTTAGTTAGTTTATTGTTTGTTTTGTTTCGATAAGCTGAAGCTTATCAACGGGACTGCTTGTTAAATCTTAGTGCAGATACGCCACTGTCAGAATGTAGAGGGGCAGGGGTGCATTTTGCTATCCAGGGACATTCGGTTGTATGCGCTTGCATAGAACAGTGTAATATACCGTTATCCGGGAACTAGCGTTTAAATTAGTATAAATGAAATGTAATAAATCTAATAAAATGGTTGTTTCAATCAGTGTAATAATTCTAACAATGAGCATCTCCCCCTTTTTTATCAGATGTTATGAGATCATATCTCATTCTTATATTCTTTCCAAATATTTTAACAGCAGGCGATTCGCTCGTACTTGAATGCTCAGAATTCCTATACCACAACAAATAGCGTGATAATAAGGTTGAAATTGTATCACCTTTATTGTTTGAATCAGCAAGAGCTCTCTGTAAACCTTTCTTTATTGATTTGTCAGCGTTTTCCGCTGCACCGTTATTAGAAGGGTGATAGTAGGGTGAGGTAATAGGTTGAATTCCGTTCTTACTAAAGAACTCTTCCCTACTTTTTGAAACAAATTGAGTTCCATTATCTGAAACGATAAGTTTGGGAATGCCAAAGCGAGCAAAAGTTTCAACGAAATTTTTCTATTGTCGTGTTTGTGTTTCTGGCCACTTGCTGTAACAGTCTGTTATTATGAGAAAATATTGGTTTCGAAAAGGACCGGCATAATCAACATGGATTCTTTCAAAAAATTCGGTTGTTTTTCGGTCATAACTTTGGAACTACACGCTTAGGTTGATCTCTCGTACTTGCGCAAACCTCGCAAGATGAAATCATATTACAAATATCTTTGTTTAGTCCAGGCCAGTAAAAATAAAACCTCGCTAAACTTTTGGTTTTAGTAATACCCGAATGAGAGGTATGTAATTCACGTAATATAAATTTCCTACAACTACTTGGAATTACAAGTTTAGGTCCTAACATTATTAAATTACCTTCTATATTTAATTCTGATTTTTTGTCAAAATACCTTTTCATATCGGTATTATCTTTACTAAGGCTAAGATACTTTGGTCAACCGTTTTGAATGGAAGAAAATACTTTACTTAACACTTCATCTCTCTGAGTCGCTTGACTTAATCATATTTAACAGGAGTTTCTAATGTAATAAAATAAAATAAAATTACTGCACTCATATTGGTCTATGTAAATAAGTTCAAGCGAAAGTCGAGGTAAAGCATGAGAACTAACATTGTTTTTTCCTTTAACTTAAACTATATCAAAGTCAAAATTATTTAAAAATACAGTCCAACGCTGCACTCTTGCTGCAGCTAGCGGAATAGACTTGTTTTTTCGGAAAATAGATAAAAGTTGCTTATGATCTGTGGTTAATACAAACTTATTATCAAGCAAATTCCCACGTAACCAACCCATATATATCATAAAAGAGAATGAGTGGGCTCGACTAAGCTCAAGCGTACGGTCGGAAGACCGCAGAGCACTCGGATGCGTGGTTTCTTTGGAGGTATAGTTTAAAATGATATTAATCTGGTTAGGTAGGAACCGGATGTGAGTGGTTGCCACAGGATTTAATAAGGAAATACTCAACAAGTGTTGAAAGAAGAGTAAACCCTGTAAAGCCTGAAACAGGATTTACTAAAAAAAGAAAGGAATAAGAATGAAAGGAGGAAGTATAAATGAGTTGACAATTCCCCCGATAAAGTAATTTTTATCGTCTATATCCTAACAAAAGAATAAAACAAAAAATATATAAATTAACATTGTACCAAAGCCCACGATAGCAAGCAGTGAACCTCAGGTTGTGCCCACGGCACGTATAATTTAAATTTCAATAAAATAAAAAAAAAGTAAAATTATTATATGCCCCCTTCCGGCCGTTGTAAGATCTTACTATTCGTATTCGGAATTGGCTAATTTAACACATAATCCCATTGGGATGTTTAGTAAGATTAAAAAAATGTTATTAATGAACTTGCTTGCCTTACGCTTCACACAGTATACAGTAAATTGGAAAGCTTGTTCGGTCCACAGTAAATAACTACCGTAACAAACAAAGTAATCAAGAAATTTATAGGAAATAAACTGGCCCGAACAACCTTGTCCACAAGAAAAGTAATGTACATAACACATAAAGATTACGAGACAAAATTACAAATTCATATAAAATTAAATGTTTAACATTTGCAGTAGTTCACGTAATACAGATAATCGTTACACCCGGTATATTGCAATCAAAACAGGAGTTAAATCGTTGGGTGAATGTAGCCACAGAAGCTAGAATTAATTAGGTCAAAATGGAAGCTAAAACTGTTTAGGTGTGGTCTATCAAGTCACTATTAATGATTCAATTGAAGTTTTATTTGTGATTAAGTGCAAAATATTCAAAACTGAATTAGTATATATATATATATATATATATATATATATATATAAATTTAATTAAGAGGTAACATTTTTCGATTATTTGATTACAAAATTAATAATATCAGTCAATTTATTTTCGTTGTAGGAATTCACCAAGAAACTCCTCAGTGTAATTGAAATTTGGAAACACAATCGTGTAACCAGGTGATAAAGAAAGAAAAAAAATATCTAACCTTTATTGCTGAATCTATTACTTATTTGATCTTGCTAATCTCGGGTACTATTCCAATGATCTAGTAGCCTTCACGTATATGGTCATGGATGTCCGCAAGGCTCTTATGCCTTCCAGCGATAATCATGTATTTTGGATGTAACGTAGCAGTGAAATGTGAGCAGAAAATTTAAGGAGTGACGTTAGAAATGTAGGTAGTACGGAGATACTCTTAGTACAGAGATGCTCGTACGTAGGTAGTACAGAGATGCTCTTACCTAGGTAGTACAGAGATGCTAAAAGAAGGTAAATATAAGTACGATGTTTAATTAATTATGACCGTTCATACCTCTTACAGGTGACAAACGAGCCGGTAGTGAACACTCAACGTAATTTCGATTGAAGTGTCTTTACATGTAAAGAATTAGTATTGAATGCTTTTGTTTTCGAAGACCTGAAAACAATTTTAATTACCATGAGGTTATCGAAACATGTGCTACTTACCGCAGATGTGGACGAATGAATAATTTCAATTATATTCGCCTTTTAAAAGCCTTGGTAATACTTTTACTTAACAAAGTATTACTTTAAGTGAGAATTTTCCAAAAAATGATGCTTCAGCATCCAGAACCAGAAACGAAAAATTCTCTAGAAACTCAACATCCACCATCAAAGGCGTTCTTAAAAGGAAGAAAGAAAAATGGCCAACACCTTAAAATCAATTTAAAAACTTGAGAAAATTTTTATTTAATAATTGTTGCTAAAAGTTAAAAATGTGTAGAAAATATATATTTATTATATGTATATATATTTTTTGACCCTAAAAGATCCCAGGTTTCTTTCTAACTGCTTTATATTAAGTGATCCGAAATCTCAGAGATGCCGCTAAAGGTATTAAATTTGACTTAGTATAACTAAATAAGTACGAAAGTTACATGCGTTAATTTAAATGCAATTAGAGATGCGTAAAAATTTGCGAAATACTGAATTGGAAGCATTCAACCTAAGAATAAATTGTTTTTTTTAAATAAATTTGACAAAACGACGAACGTTATCAAAAATAAATGTTTTCCAATTAAAGTCGTAACAAAATATTGGGAAAACCTTTTAACAGCATTAACTGTCGCTAAAGCCTCTTTATCTATAACCGAATATGAAGCCTCAGCTTTAGTAAGTATACTTGATGTAAATGCGATAGGCTTTTCATCTCCGTTATCATATAAATGAGCTAAAACTGCACCTATCCCATGTTGAGATGCATCACATGATAATTTAATTTTTAAATCGGGATTAAAATGAGTTAAGACATTGTCAAACAATAATTCTTTCTTAACTTTTAAAAATGCATCCTTGCAACGTTTTGACCATTTAAATTTAACATTTTTTTTGTTCTAATTCATTTAAGGGTGCTAAAATTATAGCTACATTTTCTATAAACTTCCTATAATAGTTAACCATTCCGTTGAATGCTTTCACTTGAGTGACATTAACCGGCCTAGGTACTTCCTGAATAGCTTTGATTTTATTGTAGTCTTTATGAAGCCCATTTTTTATCAATTATATGACCCAGATAACTAATTTGGTTCTGAAAAAAATATATATTTATTTAGATTGAAAGTGATACCGGCATATATACATTTTTTTTTAAAACTGCATATAGAGTTAATAAATGCTCCTTTTGTATTTGCCAGTTACAATATCACCAATAAAACTACAGACTCCATTTAAGCCTTGTAACAACTTATCCATTTGTTGTTGGAAAATACCACATGCTGTTTTACTACCAAATGGTAGTCTTTCGACTAAATATACCCCCTTAGGCGTGCTCCAAGCTACATTTTTTTTTTTTGATTTTTTATCTGAAGATAATTGGTTATATGCCATGGATAAATCTAATTTCGAAAATGACGTTCCTCCCCTTAATGCATTGGGTTCCAATGTAGCGTGCGGTCTACCTATAGTAACCGTGCAGGGAAGGAATGTAGTGTAGATTAAGTAAAGTTTTAGAATCTTGCCCAACACCCAAAACTGTATTACAAACCCGAACATGACAAATACAATAAATAGATGTTCCTAAATGAATCACAATTATTTACATATATACAGTACGTATATCTCTTAGGAAGCTTAGGAACAAATCTTCCTCATTCGCTCTGATATACTTCCAAACCAAATGATCCAGATGCGACTGTAGATGCTGCCTAGGAACTCTCCTCATTCTTCTCATAATTTCCATTTTTCCTTCCAGCCACGATCTCTCAATGCCTTGTGTGTGTGCACCGCTTTCAGGATTCACATAATGGTGTTGGTGATTTACTGTTAAATAATTACATCCCAAATTAGGGTACGCTGGCCACTCGTCTGAATGGATTGTACAACCATGCTGAACCTCACGAAATATAGAAGTTCCTGATTGTTCCGCAACCCAAATACCCAAGGTCCATCAATCCGTTGACCATGATTACGTACATTATCAATCTCAGCATCACTATCCTCTGATAGTGTCACATGGTCCCCAACCAATAAACGACCTCTGTTGTATTTTCTCCGACCTACAATTCTCGCCTCTTCATTTTGCACTGGATTTTCATTAGTTCCAACTAAAGATCCACGTTGTTGCACACTAACAATTGAAGAACAAACTTCTCGGCACATATTAAACTAATCACAAACAGTGTGTGATGATTTGCCCCAGAATTTCATTGTCGTCTCATTAGAATCTCATGAACAAACATCAAAATCAATTCCAAAATGTTGCAAAGTTTGAAGTTGCAGCGGGTTTTGCCATTTAAATCCGTGGAAAATATCATTTCCTTTCCGCACCGATCCGATTACTTGGTATTTCTTCCTTGGGCACCTCAGCACTAGTCGAAATTCGCCTTGTCTATCACGACGTTTCTTTATTGCCATTTCCGCTACGCAACTGTCGCATGGATGAGCCTGATTTTCGTTAACCAATAACTCGTTGTGCAATAAACAATTCGTTGCTGCTTCTTCAGTTGGGATGACGGTCTTATAAAATTCCTTCATCAGCATTTTGAAAACTGTGGGTAATTGTTGACGAAAAAGCTGCAAACTGAACCACTACTGCATTTTGTGGGTTAATTTATATTAGATATTGTAATTAAGTGACCATTGTGGCAGAGAAAGTGAATTATAATTCTTGTCATAAGTACATCATTAACGAAATTGGTTATTATGATGTTGAGGTGTCATTAAGTCACATCAATGGATTAGAAATTATCCTAATAATTAATTAATCTACAATTAATAACACTACCACTATTTCAAAAGGTACATCGCGCACTACATTCCATCCCTGCATGGTTACTATAGGTAGACCCCACTATACTGTAGGTAGACCACACACTACAATCCTTTTTTAAAACAGGAACTAATGGTGTACCCCATTGATTATTGTCAACTTTAGCAATAACTCCGAATTTTTTCAATCTTTCTAACTCACTATTAACTTTTTACTTAAAAGCATAAGGGACATTGTAAGGCTTAACGAATATAGGCGTAACATCTTTTTTAATCTTTATGGAAACTTCACAATTTTTAAGTTTACCCAGTTTCTTGCTAAACATCTCGTTATAATTTGACAAAATTGTTTCTAAACTTTAATTGTAATTGTCAGACAATTTATTCAAACACTCATCATTACTAACTTACTTAATAAATCTCTCCCCAAGAGAGGTGATGCTTCGTTTTTTATAACTAAAACATTTGATGTAACAACAAACTGATTATGTTTAAAATCTATGTAGATTGATCTCAGTGGAATGATTTCCTTACCATCATAGCATTTCAACTTAGTATTGGTCTGGACTATACTTAAATGAGAAAAATATTAAGCATACAAGCTCTCCGGAATAACTGTTAAGCTTGCACCTGTATCAATTTCAAATTGCATTGGTACATTGTTAACATTAACAGAAACTTTAATTGGTAAAGTATCTGAATCATCTTCAACACTAAATAAATTATATAAAGGTTCACTCATTTCATCATCTAATGCTAAATAATGTTGCTCTTTCGATTTACATGCACCTTTTATATGACCAAAGGTGTTACACTTACTGCATTTAAACTTCTTATACTTACAATACTTATAATTGTACCCAGATTTGCCAAACATTTTGGATCTGATTTATCTTAAATAGAAGAAACACTGCTATTATTAGCTTCAGGATGTCTTCGATTCAGAACTGTGTGCTTTACTTTGAATGGTCCAGATTTCTCTTGTTATCGATTGTTGAAGGATTTCAAGGCAAACGTTTCTTCAACCTTTATCTTTGAATTTAAAACAGTTTCCTTACTTCTAGCAAACTTTTTCACGTCCTCCAAAGTTTTAGTTAAACAATCTTCTTCAGCATCTCACATAATGTGGTGTACGATTTATCCTTGGGAAAAAAAAGGATCGCAGAGATTTCGGAGAACATTATAAGCAGGTTATTATAAGTTTTTGTTATGAACGAATAAGTTCAAAGGTAAATATGTAATTTACATCAGTTCTACATACATAAAGACAAAATTTACATCGATTGGGGCTTGAACCTTGGTGGCGCAGTTGGTAGCGCGGTACTCTAGCAAAGTACAGGTCGTAGGTTCAAATCCTACTCGAGGTAAACTTTTTATTTATGTATTTAATAAAATTAATAATAATTTTAATTATAAGCAGGTGTACCGACGACTGTTAAAAGAATTGCCACCTGTCTTTTACTATCATTTATTGCATTGGCTAAAAAGTACTGATCCAGCCTGTCTTGGTACAGCATCCATTCATCTAAAGGGCCGAACTCTGTTACACTTTCTAATATGGCTTGACCATAAGCATTAGAAGTTTGGTCGGTTGCCATTTTCCACGTATGAACAAAATATGTTTTATTTACTTAAAACAAAATTGTAACCAATTTTACTCGTCGCCAAATGAGGTATTTCGAGTGGTTAATGTAGGCGGTGTTAACATATACATATAATATTTATTCAACTTCGGTACAAAAAATACACGTGCTATAGTAGCGCCGGGGAGAGGTGTCTTATGGCGGACTCGAGAATGGGGATATAATTATTACTGTGAAATGAATGTGCTTCCCCTTATCTTAGTGCGAAGTTCCCACTTAAAGAAAGACGGGTTATAATAAATACGTCTGCTATATACAAGGTTATTACAAATGATGTTCCGATTTCAATTATAAATATTACTGTATTAATCTGTTTTAAGACCATTTCACTTGGTAACAATGGAAAGGAAAACTCATAAAGTTTCGTTTACATTGGTTTAGGTACGTATCTGCTGTTTGTTAAAGTCAATTGTTGTCAATTATGTAATGGCTGAGTTTGAAGACAGGAAAGCATTTTGTGTTGGATTAACGCATCAATAAATCAGTTATTAGTGTGCAGCGACACTTTAGAACAAAATTTAATGAAGATCACCCTAGCAATCACTATTCGAAAGTGGTAGAGCAGATAAGGTAAAGTTTTACGCGTAGTCGACAGAAATCTACTATTAAATGCAGCAGAGAGCTTGGTATACCACAGCCAACAGTGTAAATATCAAGCCTTACAAAATTCAGCTTGTTCAAGCGTTTAAAACCAAACAAAAAAGTTCTAAGATTTTCATTTCGTGAGAACATGCAGGCCTTGATGGAAAATGGAAACTTTGTAAAATGGTTAGTCTTTAGTAGTGAAGCCACATTCCACTTGTGTGGTAAAGTGAACAGACATAATGTCAGAATATGGGGCTCGGAGAACCCACACACCTATATCGAGCACATGTGCGATTCTTTGAAAGTTAATGTGTTTTGTGCTATCAGGTACAACAAAGTGTACGGGCCTTTTTATTTGTTGGACAAACAATAAATGTAATAATTTTCTTGTACATGATGACGGAATGGCTTCTACTGCAATTAGAACAAGAATACCCAAATTTCATTCTGCAATTAGACGGCGCACGTCCACATTACTATTTCGATGTTAGGACTGAACTTCTAAATCGGCGGCCTGACAGATGGATCGGTCGTGCTGGTCCAAATGATGGTGCACTCTTGAACTGGCCTCCAAGATCTCCGGACATCACCCTCTGTGACTTCTTCTTGTGGGAATACATCAAAGATAGATACCGTTACCAGAAAGAGTACCTGAGACAACAACGGATTACCAGAGTCATCGGAACAATCGACCAAGACACTCTTACCAAAGTCTGGCAAGAGCTTGATTACAGCCTTGATATCTGTTGTATCATAGGGGTTCCCATATCGAACATTTTTAATTCTTCGCACCTGGGATAAAGCTTTTTGAGTTTTTCTTGAAATGTAACCAGTTTATTTGTTTTTATGATCAATAAAACCAGATGTATGCACAATTGAAGTCATGAACATCATTTTTAATAACCCTGTATTTTAAATACAGGATTTAAAAACGTATGTCGATTCTAAAGTCAAAGCGCATGACGCTATCAGCTGTCTTCTTGGCTATTTAACCTCAAATTATTCTACGTATTTCGTTTCCTATAATCGCATTATGTTTTGTAATTAGAATAATTTATCTTTCGCTTCGTAATTTATTAGATTCCATTGCATTTTTTTCAAAACTATTATTATTAATATTCACTATTGCGAGGTAAGTTTATAATGCAAAATGTATTTCCAATTGATTGAATGCATTTATTTATTTTGCAGCAAATAATGATATCATTAAAAGGTAAATCTTTGAAAAGCCAAACTCAAGTAATGTTAATGAATATACTGCATTATTTCGAGATGGAACGCGATAACGGGGGGGGGGGGGGATTTACCTTTAACTTCCATTATGCAGGTACGCTAATAATTTTCACTATTTAAATTTATATTTATGTAATATTATGTTGCAGCGAACTGCTCTCGCATGCGGCATTTCTGAGAAAACCGTAACTCAGACAAAATTAAAAATGGTTCTCGCTTTAGAATCTGGAAAATCGGCGCCGGATTCACCGCAAAAACATAGGCTGCGTTTGAAGTCGAAGTCAAAGGATGTCGACGAATACGTCAGAGACGTTTTGAAACGAAAAATTTACACCATGCATGCAATTGGTAAATAATTTCTGTTTAATTTTAGGCTCACACATTACTATCGAAAAACTCCAAACTGAACTTAATGAAGATATAATATCTACCTTCAGTAAAACGAGTTTGAAACAATTGTTATACAAAATTGGTTCTGAATTCAAAGTTGACGATGGAAGAAGGCGTTTAATGGAGCAAGTTCCTATTGCTGGTGCTCGAGCAATATTTTGGGAAACTAATACAAGTTGTGAAATTGGTTACGATCCTATCTTTTGGATGCGACGTGGATTTTAGTCGAGGAAGCGCTCGAAAATCAGCCAGTGGTGGGACGTTCAAAAAGAGCTGAGGAAATGGTAAAACCTCTAGTAATCAATGTCGGAGAGTCGAGTGAAGATGATAGTGAAAGTGAAGGTGATGACTTTTAATTATAAGATGTCCAATATTTGAATTTAAAGCAAAAATTAGAATCTTAGTTACTTTATAGCATTGTAAAAATTATTATATTTAACAAATACCTCTGTAGGTGTACTTAGGTTTACATTCGTTTTATATATATATATATATATATATATATATATATATATATATATATATATATATATATATATATTGAGATGGTTAGATATAAGATTAATACAGGGACTAGAGCAAATAAGCTTGTATTCTTTATAGTGGGCAAATTGAGATAGAATAGAGCATATTTACACTGCATTTTATTAAGTAAAGTATTAGACGAGTGAAAGAAATTGATTTTGATTTAACGAAACATGCTTGGTGGAATTTGCCCAAGTTTGTTTAATTATAAAAAGCAATGGGCTATATAAGGATCATGTGAGGAAGGTCAGAAGGAGTTATATTTGTGAGTACGATTAAGTAAAAATTCACAGTTTTTTCAAAGTATTTTGGCATTTTAGAAACCTTACAGATGTTTATCACACGGATTAGGTTTATAATAATATGTAGAACATGTATCGAGTTAGTTACAATGCAGGAAAGATTAAAATTTTAAGAAATGGTTATGATGCGGACACGGTTTAGTTTTCACTCACAGACATAGTGTACAAAAAGTGCAGGAAAAGCGGTAGTACGTTGTAAACATTAAAGAGAATATAAACAACATTTTTACATTTGGATATTTAACATAAAAATACTGTTTGTGTACAAATTTCTGCAGAAGTGTGTTTAACAATATGGATTTTTGAATTGACAAAGTTTTAGACGATACATTGAAAGTGAATAGTGTTGATGTTAAAGACATTTATAACAACATCATAGAATAACATTTTAAGTAATCTGGACGTTGTAAACGAAAATTATGAGTATAATTGTAAAAGATAGGTTAAGTTTTAATTTTAAGGTTTCTGCAAATTTATAGTTTTTATAGGATAATTTAAGCATAAAATAAATTATAAGAGTAATTAATAGAAGGTTTCCCTCGTTTTCATGTAGAAATTTACATTGTACAAGGTATATAAACATAAAATTATAAAATGGGGTTAACTACATAAATTTCCAATTTGTAAAGAATTTTCCGTTAGAATTAAGTTATATGAGTTTAAATTAATGTGTTCTAATACAGTTTTTGTGTAGATTGCGAATATGCATTTAGTTTAGGTGTAGAATTTAGAGTTTCTTAGATATAAGTAAATTGAGATTACTATATGTCAAATTGCTCAATTTTGAAGTAATATAGGGCTCGTAAGGTATCGTTCTGTGCGGAATTCTGCACAGATTCCAATTCTGTTATCAAAAGTAAATCTGAATTATTTTAAGAAAGTTATGGCATAATTTGTATGTTGGTTAAGTTTTCAATTTTGTTTAAACTAATCAGAGGCTTGGTTACTTTGTATGGTACAACAAAAGTTGAAAGTTTTGTAGCTAACAGAATAGTATAAAAGGAATTGCTCCTGATTTCTCACTCTCTTACAACTGTTACTTTTTAAAATTTTATGACTAAAAGTTTTAAGTTACGTTCTTATCGGAAATTTTGAAACGCGGTTAGTGAAGAGTCGAGACGTCTCTAACAATTGTTTTTAACCTACGATAAGATTTAAAATTAGGTTACCGATGTAATTATCAATTAGAATAGATTTGTTTCGATTCAAATTACGTGTTCAAATTTCGGTTGATGTGTTTTGTTTTTGTTTACTTGTTGTCGTTAATAAAATTATTCAGTTCTCTGAATTTGATGTTTATTTTCTGAAACGACGTATAGTTATTAATAAATGAATTTCCATAACGGGATCTAAAACAAATGTGAACTTGAATTAAAGTTATATGAATGTAAAATAAAATTTTTATAAACATTTCAACCAACAGTTAAATAAAATACAATTTAAAACAAAGTGTTTAGTTGAAGCTATTTAAGCAATTTTACGTAACATCACAATTACCACCAAGAAAAGTCGTTCTTCAACAAAGGGTATATTGGATGAAGCATGGAAATATATGCAGCGCCACTTTGAACAACAGACCAGTATCATCGACCACATATGGGAAGAAGTCTACCCAAGATTAATATGGAACTAGTCAAATGAAAACATCTTTGGGGAATATGCAGATACACATGTGAGTGAGATTTTATTTATCATAACCCATTAAATTGTTTCCATTATTCGTGTAATTTCCTGTATTTATGTTTATTATTTATATGTGTATATTTTTGTGCAACAACACGGTATAAACATCCGTAAATGAACTGTTATTATTATTAACATTTCAATTTTAATTACAACATAATTAAACTCACATATTTAAGATTTTTTTGTTTGACATTTTTGACAGGCTGCATTTTAATTCAGTTAGGACGCTACGCATGCGTTATTGTGCAGGTTTTACTAAGGCCTGTTTTATATACCATCCATTTATTATAATTTGGAATTTATTTAACAAAGAACATTTCATGATTTCACAGTTACATTTAAACGCATTCAAGTTCACATCAAAGATTAAATTATGTTTATTTTATTTGCCAACAAATAAGCGTAAAAGCTACATGAACTCTATCTCTAATTATGAGATAAATTGAACTAGTTTTGTACATCATAATTAGCTTATTGAACTTTATCCCCATTTGAGATATGACCATTACAATATATATATATATATATATATATATATATATATATATATATATATATATATATAACGTGATCAATCTCAAGTGTACTGTAGTGGTATGACAAAAATCCCTAGTTGTTAATATTGTTGTGTTTTGCAGTTGGCTGCTTTGGATGTTTAGTGTGGTTTTAGTCGTTTTAGTTTATGTCAGTTTATGTCATATTATACCTTCGTTTTTCACTTTTGTATTTTCTTGGTGCCGAAATGTTACAAAATGTATTTGCGAATATGCAACGTAGGGTGAACTTATGTTTACAATTTAATGGCGGCCATTTTGAACATATGCTGTAAAGCAAAGTGTGTACTTAAGGAGTTAAAACAAATTGTAAAAGACATTGTCATTCCATAAATATGTACTGTAAATTTTATTTAATTATAATGAAATTATAACATTTAAATACTTAAGATTCATTATCTTGTAATGATGTAATCCAATTATTAAATAATGTTTTATTTATTTTGTTATATTTTATCGGGATGCAGTCTAATCAAATACAAAATAGTCATTATTTAAATTATGATAATATTTTATAATATGTATAAGTTAAAGACCTTCATACAGATTTGAAACTGATCGTAGTTTTTACTCGAACCATGCTCTAGAGTAGCTAGCTCAATACAGCTTCTTACCAACCTATCAGTGGTACCAACTTAAACATTTTGATCACGTGGTATACACTTGAGATTGATCATATATATATATATATATATATATATATATATATATATATATATATAGTATATATAAATAAATATAATATAATAATTCTTTTCTTTTAAATTAATCAAATTATACTGCACCGGACTAGCTCAATTTATCTCATATAGGGATATAGTTCAAGAGCTTTTACGTTTACTTGTTGGCAAATAAAATAAATGTATTTTAACCTTTGATGTAATCGTAAAATCATGAAAATTTTTACTTTTGAAATAAATTGCAAATTATAATAATTGGATGGTACATGAAACAGACCTTAGTTAAACCTGCACAATAACGCATGCGTAGCGTCCTAACTAAATTAAAATGCAGCCTGTCAAAATGTCAATAAAAGATCTTAGATATGTAAGTTCAATTATGTTTTGTTAAAAATTAAAATTGAAATGTTGATAATAATAACGATTCATTTACCTTACAGATATTTATACCATGTTGTTGCACAAACATTTACACATATGATCAATAAAACATAAGTACAGGAAATCAAACGAATAATCGAAACAGTTTATGGGTTATGATAATTAAATTTCACTCACATGTGTATCTGCATATTCCCAAAGATGTTTTCATTTGGCTGGTTCCATATTAATATCGTAGATAAACTTCTTCCCATGATGATACTGCTTTGTTGTTCACAATGGTGCTGCATAGATTTCCATACTTCATTCAATTCCAAATTATTGATGAACGACTTTCCTTCGGTAATTGTAATGTTACGTAAAATTGCTTATATACTTTCAATTAAGCACTGTGTTTTAAATCGTATATTATTTATATGTTGTTTTAGATGTTTACAAAATTTTTCGATTTTAAAATTATATTTTAAATTCATATAAATTTTAATTCATTTCACTTTTGTTTTAGATCCCGTTATGGAATTTAGTTTGTTAATAACTATGCGCCGCTTCAAAAAACAAAAACCAACCCCAGATGACTGACTAATTTTATTAACATAAAAATAAAAACACATCAACCGAAATATGAACATGTAATCGAATCGAAACAAATTTATTATAATCGACATTTACATCGGTAACCTAACTTTTAAATTTAATCGTAGGTTAAAAACAATTGTTACTGAGGTCTCGACTCTTCACTGACCGCGTTTCAACAACCCGATAATATTAACGTAACTTAAAACTTACACGTTAACTCCAACACTATTATCTCTTTGACTTGTTAGTCATAAAAATTTTACAAAGCAAGAGTTGTAAGAGAGCGAGAAATCAGGAGCTTTTCTGTTAGATACCAAAATTTCAACTTTTCTGTACCATACACACAAAGTATTCAAGCCTCTGATTGGTTTAAACAAAATTGAAAACTTAACTAAAATACAAATTATGCTATAACTTTCTTAAAATAATACGGATTTACTTTTTGAAAAGAGATTTGGAATCAGGGCAGAATTCCGCATAAAACGATACCTCACGAGCCCTAATTTGCTTCAACACTGTGAAATTTGACAAATTATAATCTAAATTTACTTATATCTAAGAAACTCTATATTTTACATCTAAGCTAAATACATATTCGTAATCTACACGAAAAACTGTATTAGAACACATTTATTTCAAATCATATTACTTAATTTTAACAGAAAATCCTTTTTCATATTGGAAATTTATGTAGTTAACCCCACTTTTCTAATTTTATGTTTATATACCTTGTACATTGCAAATTTCTTTATGAAAATGATGGAAACCTTCTATTAATTACTCTTATAATTTATTTTAACCTTAAATTATCCTACAAAAACTATAAATTTGCAAAATCCTTAAAATTGAAACTTAACCTAATTTTTACAATTATACTCATAACTTGCGTTTACAACGTCCAAATTACTTGAAATGTTATTTTATGATGTTGTTATAACTGTCTTTAACATCAATACTGTTTACTTTCACTGTATAGTCTAAAACTTTGTCAATTCATAAATCCATATTGTTTAACACACTTATGAAGATTTTGTACACAAAAAGTATTTTGTGTTAAATATCCCAATGTAGAAATGTTGTTCATGTTCTAATTAATGTTTACAACGCACTACCACTTTCCCTGCACTTTTGTACACTTTGTCTGAGAATGAAAACTAAATCGTGTTTGTATCATAACCCTTTCTTAAAGTTTATATCTTTCCTGCATTGTAACTAACTCGATATATGTTCTACATATTATTATAAACCTACTTCATGTGATAAATATCTGTAAAGTTTCTAAATTGCATAAATACTTTGAATAAATTGTAAATTTACTGACATCTGTTCTACGAACTTAATCGTACTCAAAATATCACCCTTTCTGACCTTCCTCACTTGCTCCTTATACAACCCATTGCTTTTATGAATAAACAAACTTGTGCAACTTCCACCAAGCCTGTTTCGTTAAATCAAAACCATTTTCTCTCACTCGTGTAAATATACTCCAGTCTATCTAAATTTGCCCACTATAAAGAATATAAGCTTACTTACTCTTGCCCTGTATTAATCTTATCTCTAACCATCTATATATATATATATATATATATATATATATATATATATATATATATATATATATATATATTGACAAACTGTAAACTGAGATTTTTAAAATCGGTTATATTATTAACTAATAATAAATCTCATTTTAACATCCAATACAGTGTATTTATTTATGACAAAATCAGTTATTTATAACTGGTTTCTATAACCAAATTACAGTCTTGACTCTTTTGACGCAGTGAGATTGTCGGCTAAAACGATCATTCGCAATTAACCAAACTTTTCGCACTTCATTCGGGTACTGCCTGCTGCTAGCTAATTCGTTTTTTATTGAAAACTATTGATATAATTAATTTGTAAAACAGATCCAGAACGAAATTTTGTTGACCCATTTCTCGGTTCTGATAATCGTTTACAGTAGTACAATATATTTTTGTCATATGACTACCCACACTCGGTGGACTTTACATGCCAGAATATGTGCGAACAGACCTTAAACGAAATTCGACTTTATTTATACGAGTGGATGGGGATTTTTAAGACCTTTAGGACGCTAAATCCCGAGATATTCGAACAATAATTTTATTTAAATTTGACAGCGCGGCTTAAATTTGAAAATAACGTAGAAACATTGACGATGTTTTGTTGGTATTCAAAATTACTAACTATATCAACCAATAACGACATACGTTTTTAAAATCTTAAACCATGCTTTATTAAATGATGAGTTCTTGCCGGCCCCACTTTATGAATACAATGTTTTTTTATATCCTGAACATATCTACTTACTTAATCTAAAATAACTGCAGTGTTGCCATAACTATTGCCATAACTATTCCTAAAGTAAAAGCATTGTTTATTCATTTAAACAATGGTAAAAGATACAACAATTACCCCCTTTAGTCTGTTCTATATTTCAACTGTGTTACTCTACTGCGATTACAACTATCGTTCCTACACATTTGGAGAAGCAGTGAAGCACAAGAGCTTTAGTAATTGTTTGCTTCATGTTAATGTTGGTACCACAGAAAGAACTATTCAAATTATTATTGTGTAACCTGTTGGGTTAAAAAGTAATCATTTATTGTATTAAAAAACATTTCTAATCTTAGCTTAACCAAATATACATATTATTAAGCAACACATATTCTTCAACATGTCTTGTGAGATTGATATGAAACTTATTAAAGTCGAACCTAAGGAAGAAAAACAACTAGATTTACATCTAACCCAACATCTAATCCTAAATAGTGATTTAATAAAAGAAGAAATGAAATATGATTCAAGTAGTACAAAATTTGACACTCTTTTTACAGATAATCTGAATCATATTGAAGACAGTTCTTACGTAATAAATGATATTAATTCAAGTGAAGTACATCTTAAAAAGAAAACTTTTATCAAACACATCACAAATATACAGTGTGAAGATAATCAACTTAATACTTCAACAACAGTGCAGGAAAATTTAAAGAATACCATTTTAAAACACAGTTTTAAAGTTAAATATAGTTGTGACTATTGTGACTTTGTAACAAAATGGAAAAGTAGTTTAAAAAATCATCTTTTAAGGCACATAGTCAGTTCTGAATACAAATGCGACCAATGTGATTATGCAACATATCGCAAAGGTGATTTAAAAGTTCATCTTAAAAAACACTCTTCTAGTTATAAATATAAATGCGGCCAATGTGATTATGCAACACATTACAGAAGTAATTTAATAATCCATCTTAAAAAACACTCTTCAAGTTACGAAAACAAATGTAATCAATGTGATTATGTATCACATCACAAAATTAATTTAAAATTTCACCTTAAAAAACACTCTTCAAGTTATGAATATAAATGTGATGAATGTAATTATACAACACATCGCAAAAATAATTTAAAAATTCATCTTAAAAAACACTTTTCAAATTATGAATATAAATGTAACCAATGTGATTATGCAACACACCGCAAATGTAATTTAAAAGTTCACTTTAAAAAACATTCTTCAAGTTATGAATACAAATGCAACCAATGTGATTATGCAACACATCACAATAGTAACTTAAAACTTCATCTTAAAAAACACTCTGTAAGTTATGAATACAACTGTGACCAATGTGATTATGCAACACATCACAATAGTAATTTAAAAATTCATCTTAAAAAACACTCCTTAAGTTATGAATACAAATGTAACCAATGTAATTATGCAACACATCGCAAACGTAATTTAAAAGTTCACCTTAAGAAACACTCTTCATATTATGAATACAAATGTGACCTATGTGATTATGCAACACATCACAACAGTAATTTAAAACTTCACCTTCAAAAACACTCTTTAAGTTACGAATACAAATGTGACCAATGTAATTATGCAGCAAAACGAAAAGATCAATTAAAAATTCATCTTAAAAAACACTCTTCAATTTATGAATATAAATGTGACCAATGTAATTATGCTACACACCGCAAAGCTGATTTAAAAACTCATCTTAAAAGACACTCTTCAAGTTATGATTACAAATGTGACCAATGTGATTATGCAACACATCACAAGGGTAACTTAAAAATTCATCTTAAAACTCACTCGAACAGTTATAAATACAAATGCAACCAATGTAATTATGCTGCAAAACGAAAAAATCAATTAAAAATTCATCTTAAAAAATACTCTTCAAGTTATGCATACAAATGTGACCAATGTGATTACATAACACATCGTAAATGTGATTTAAATATTCATCTTAAAAAACACTCCGTCAAGTAATGAATAACAGTGCAACCAATGTGATTATGTAGCAAAAATAAAAGGCAATTTTAATACTTCAAATTATGAATACCAATGCAACCAAAATGATTACACAACAAAACTAGGTAAAAGGTAATTTTTACAATCATCTTAAAAAACACCCTTCAAGTTATGAATCCAAATGTGCCCAGTGTAATTATGCAGCAAAATTAAAAGACCAATTAAAAATTCAGAGTGAAAAACTTTCCAAGTTATGAATACAAACTCTACCAATGGAAAGAAAAATCATCCTATAAAATTATCTTCAAGTTATGGTTGCAAATGTGAACAAATGGACAACGTCTACTTGAAAATAAACTCACGAATTCCTGGAGTCGCACCTTATAATCTAGTAATTTTCTAATATATGCCATGAGTATGTTATTAGAAAATGTAGATGACAACATTAATTCCCCCACCATAGAGTGATTCGTTGCAAACAGTGAAACTATTCTTAATAAAAATAGGAAAAGTGGACAAAATATAGATTCGTATATCAAATTAAAAGAGGACTATAAGAGAGAGGTTTAATCGTAAAATGGCTCTACAAGAGCACAAACTTGTATGTGAGGACAGAAGAATAACACTTATGAAAAACTTTTGCATATATAAATATATATTAATATAAAATGAATATATACTTTAGAGTTTCTTAGAAATAAAAATTTTTAACATTAAAAGCTATGTACAAATATTAAATTTATATCCTTTTAAGATTAAAATGGACACATCACTGTTACAAATATTGATGACATTGAATACACAATAAGCGGCGCGGTTGCATAAGTTAAAAGCGATTTCAATCGGAAAAAAAATTATAGAATTCGAATTCTAAATTAATTGTTTCATTGGTTAGAATGGATGAGAGTTTAACGCAAACCTTAAAGCGGCGCGGACGCTGCACGTGTGCTCAGCCTTGCGATGCAACGTTCGCCTTCTAGATAACCATTTGCCCCATCTTACCATATACTTACACACTCACGCGCAAAGAACGTGAACGTCTTAATTCGAGTTGATTTAACTTTCACAAAGATTTCACTAATGTAGGACTGGTATTTTTTCCATATACATTAGATGTACTTGAATAGTGAAAGGTTATTATTGCAGTTACATAACTGGGAAATCAGAAAATAATTACTCTACGTTAATGATGGTTGGAGGGCTCTAAGTACTTTATATTATTCAGTAAACAAAACGACTAAAGTGTATGTGTTGTGAATAGCTGTTTACCCTGTCAAGGTGTTCTTCTAATACGTTTATCGACAGCCACACTGGTATTTTATTTTAACACTTACACCTTATTTATTTACTTTATTTAATTGCTAGAGGTCTGATTTCAAGTTTGGTTATATTTGCTGTATAGGTATTTTTACCGCTTTAACTGTAAATCGTATTTTTATCACTGTATGCAAAACTCAACAATAGTGTACACGTTAATTTGTGGGATATTATTGTTATTATGGTTGTCTAATGATAATGATGAGCGTGACTAAAATAAAACAGCGTCCTATAGCTGCCTTACGAAATGAAATCGATGTTAGTTTCAAAACGTTTGTGTATTATCAAAATTGTAAATGAAAGTCAGCTTGTTTATTTACCACGGGGTATTTGGCCTTTTTCAAAACGGAATAGTGCATTCAAGATTGTTTATAAAACTAGGGCCCTTTTTACCAGAGGTATTTCCGAATTTGCGTGATATTATTATTATGGCTGTCTAATGATAATGATAAGCGTTGTGTAAAATAAAACACAGAGTCCTATAGTTGCCTTACGAAACGAAATCGGTATTTGACCCCGGGGCATTTGTCCATTTTCAAAAACTAAATAGTGCATTCAAGCTTGTTTATAAATCTAAGGCCTTTTTGTCAGAGGTATTTACGAATTTGAGTGATATTATTATTGTTATGACGGTCTAATGATAAGCGTTGGGTACTTTCAAAAACGAAATAGTGCGTTCAACCTTGTTTATAAATCTAGGTCCCTTTGTCAGAGGTATTTCCGACAAGCCATCCCTTGTATGTAAAATAATGTAGTGGCCTAATTACGAGTTTGGTTATGTATTTGTTATTGTGTGTAAGTATATGCATCTTACGGCTTTTCAATTTTTTGAGTTATTACAGTTGAAAGAAAATTGCATTTACCCCTCTTACTCCTTATACCAGAGATCAACCACCACTAAAAATCGCGGGGTGTAGACAAGTAGGTCATAAATACTTAAATGAGTTTCGAATGCAATGGCTTTTCAAGTTTTTGAGACAACGCGTCCGGACATTCATCCAGATATTTGCGACATTTTTCAAAAGTTACTTTTTTGGGCCCAGTCGAACGGACATTTCTCAAGTGATTTCAAATTATTTAACCGATTACAACTTTCCTTTTAGGTGCGTAAGTTAATAATATAACAAAACTCAACAATTAAATTCACGAATATTGAATAAAAACCTCATTTCTTTTGCTGTAAAATTTCTATTTACTTGCAAAGACATGTTCCCACTTTAAAATAGTGGTTGTGGTAGTTGTAGCAAGATATACTGTATGAAATTGTTCAAATTTTCTAAATTATTCGTAAATTTAGAGTGCACTTTTGACATCATTATTTTATATTTCCCTTATGAACTTTAGTGATTTATTATAATGAATGAAACAGGAACTTAGAATAATGTTGACAAAGAATAATATTCACATTTTGCACGGGTTCAAATAATTTCCAATTAATTTTAAAAATAAATATAACAAATAAAATTTATAAATTTAATTGTACGTAGTGGGTATATAAACCATTTAAGATATGCGCAGTACTTAAATTAATCAAGATGTGACAGCACTCATCAGAGCTACTTAACCAGTATGCGTATAACCAAATCTTTTATAAAATATACAGTGCTGTATTTTATAAGTGATATCAAAACGAGATTTTTTAAATTTTCCTGGGAACGTGGTGGTTCAAAATTTCTTATCAACGATGTGATGTATGGTAAGGCAAAACATCTGTGTGTACAATTTCATTAAATTCGATTGATAATTAAAAGGGTTATGCGCATTTCAATTGTTGGCGACGATTTTATAAATGTTACCGAAATGAGTTTTTTTAAATTTTCGTGGAAATTAGTTATGGCTCAAAAACTTATTATAAACGATGTGATGTGTGATTAGGTAGAGCATCTGTGTGAATGATAATTAATAAAGTTATACGCATTTTAATATTTGGCGACAATTTTATGAGTGTTATCAAACCAAGCTTTTTTTTCGTGGGTCGAGAATTTCTTATCAACTGTGCGTACAATTTCATTAAATTTGATTGATAATTAAAAACATTATACGTATTTTAATAGTTGGTGACGATTTTATGAGTGATATTAAAACGAGATTTTTTAACTTTTCGTGGAAACTACATGATATATAGTAAGGTAGAGCATCTGGGTGTAAAATTTCGTTAAATTTGATTGATAATTAAAAAAGCTATACACCTTTGAATTTTAATACGCCGATTTTATCGGTAGAAGCCCCCCACTGTTTGTAACGTCATACCCCCACCTGTGACTTCATAGACCCCGCCTACAATCACCACGTGACCACGACCCTTCCCACATGTGACCACGCCAACTTCAAGCTGATTGGTCCTGAGGCGTATACAGCCTCAGGCTGAGAGCTGTGATTGGAGGACAGGCTACGCCCCTTGGTTTCTGATTGTCCTATAAGTAGTGAAGATGTGGTAGAAGAGGCACTTATAAATAACGAAAGAAGTGACATACCCTTGGCTGAAGAGAATTCAAAGGTTGCTCAAGATGATGGATCTAGTGAAACAACTCAGAGCGATTCTGATCTGATGGAGGACAAAATTGATGTTGCTGCTTCTAACAGTGAAAATGTGGGTGAAGGGAATTTGGAAGGTGATCATTCTGGAGCACAAGAGATTCAAAGAAAAACCAGGAAAAAAAGAAGGCACGTGGATAAAGAAGAATGAAATATTTTTAAACAAAGAATTAAAAGATGTAAGGGAGAAGAATATAAGGGGTTGATCAAGGAGAACGGAAAATGGACTTTTAACATAAATAGGAATGCAAGACGATTGAAACAACCTTGTTTGTGCGCTCAAAGTACAAAAAAAAAATTAAAGTTGAATTGTAACCTTCTAACAGAAAACGACAGACAAATTAAACAATTTTGCTTAAAATCTTGGCCAGAAAAGAGACAGTATTTTAGAAGCTTAGTAGATTTAGAGCCAGTAAAGCAAATAAAAACAGATTCTAATGTTTCCCGCAGGAAACATTCTTTGTATTTTTTTCTAAAACACCTGACGCTAGGAGAGTTAGGGTTTGCAAAAAACAATTCTTACATACCCTTTGTGTAGGAGAATGGTCGGTGCTGAACTGGACTAAAAACAATCATCTTCATAATTTTGACAGTCATGAAAGTGAAGAGGAGCTAATTGATGCACAAAATAATGAGACAGAAAATTCCCTTACAAGTGAGTGTGTTGACATACAACCTATATACAAGAACCATTGTAAAAGAACCGTCCCAAAAAGAAACCATCAAAAGAAAATTGAGACAGAGTTTCTAAAACAATTTCTAAATGAGTCACATTACTGTCAATCCACATCCAACAAAAGATATTTAGAACCCATTTGGAAATCGAAAAATCAGTTGTAGCAAGTTTAGTTTACAAAGACGAATGTATTAAAAGAAAACTAACCGCCTTATGTATAGCTTCATTTAGTCATGCATTTTCAGACATGAATTATAGCCTATTCCAACCCAAGAAAGATCAGTGTGATGTCTGTCTCGATTTCAAAGCTAAAAATATTAATGAATCTACCTATAATGAACATATTTTGAGAAAGACTGCTGCAAGAAATGAAAAGGTCAGCGATAAAATGATAAGAAATGGGTTTTACTATGGACCTACAAAGTGTGCTTATGCCACCCTTAACATTAGCATCAGCAATGTATTATAAACGCAAACTCGTTTTGCATAACTTTACAATTTTTAATTTAAAAACTTAGATGGTCACTGTCTTTTATGGCATGAAGGCCAAGGTGCCCTAACAGCAAACGAGCTGGCTTCTATATTATACTGTTTTATTTGTCATTTAAATACTGAAGAGGGGCGAGGTAGTACTATACAGCGATGGTTTACGTACCAAAATCGTAACAGCACAATAAGTAACATGCTCCTTCTATGTAGTACGACAAAGAAAATTACCATTACTCAGAAATATTTGAAAAAGGACATACCCAGATGGAGTGTAACTCCATGCATTCTGTTATTGAAAGGAAACTGCGCAATACAGATATTTACACTCTAGCTGGGTATGTTTCAGTTTGTAAATCAGCTAGGCAAAACCTAGGCCATACGTTGTAACTTACCTTAATTTTGACTTTTTAAAAATATTCTTGCTTGTCCTTTTACAATTCTATGCGGCCTTCAGGTCTCAGATGTCCGGTGTCTTAAGTACAGTCCTTCAGGAATTATCAATTACAAGATTAATTATGGTAATGAATGGACAGAGTTACCCAGAAGGAGAAATAATGATCATGGTCAAATAAATAGTATTCCCAATCTCTACAAAGAGCCTTTAAAAATAGAAAAAGAAGTTTCTTAATTTACAAAGTTTAAAAGGTGTAATTGAAAAACAATACGTTTGTAAGTTATTTTAATACCTGCTTACCTTCTTCTTTATTTGTGCAT
This sequence comes from Vesta saturnalis, assembly GCA_036346205.1. NCBI lineage: Eukaryota > Metazoa > Arthropoda > Insecta > Coleoptera > Lampyridae > Vesta > Vesta saturnalis. Next base: position 4,249,098 of record JARFJB010002108.1, on the reverse strand, counting down.
TATTTGTAGATATGTTAATAATATAATTACTTAGTTATTTTGTTATCTGTTTATTTTCTACCTTGTGCCTTGTACTCAAGAAAAATTTAAAATAAAGATGTTCACGATTTATTATATGTGAATTTCCTTAAAATTACCCGATTATTTTAGTTTCGAAAACTTGTAAGTCAAAATTTTAATCAGTTTTTGTTTGAAAACCTTCTAGGTAAGTCAGTTAACAAGAAATTAACAAAATTTTGTCAAAAACTTTGAAAATTATATATTTTTAAATATAATATAAATTATTTTAGTGCATAGATAATGGTTAAATTAGTGCTTTTTCTAAGTTTAAATAGTTTTTGACTCCCTCTAAAAATAACCAAAATTGACTTACGAGGTTTTAAAATTAGACCGACAATATGCTGCAGCAGCATTAGTGCTCTCCATTTCAGTATTAGTACTGGAAAAACAAAACAAAAAGGAAGAAATGGGTTAGAAAATGGTTGCAAAGAAGCAGTGGAAATGGAATTTTAAATATGTTAAACGCTGAGCTGTTACCTGAGGATCCTACTTCATATAGAAATTTTATACGTTTTAAAATATCCTCTATTTACAATGCTCTTAAATCTCATTGAGAAGGATATACAAAAACAGGATACAGTAATGCGTAATAGTATTACAGCGCAAAACAGGTAGTACTAGAATTTAGCCTGTTTGTTCATAACATAATTAATTTTAGATTAGCTTAGGTTCTTAGCGACAGGATAAACATTTCGATCTCTTATGTATTCAACACGAATACATGAAACAACTATATCAAGATTTATACCAGAAGTTTGTCATGCTATATATAAATACTTAAAATCAACTTATCTAATGGTATACCACATATTATCATTTAGTAAATTAATTTTGTTATTGCTATAACTTTTTAGATTCCTAATACTGTAGACGAGTGGAAAACAATTGCAAAGATATTGCATGATGCGTGGGACTTTCCACACTGTTTAGGTGCTCGTGATAGACGCCATATAAAGTTTAGGCCCCCACGATGGGCAGGGTCATATTATTTTAATTATAAAGGTGACCGTAGCATAGTTTTGTTGGAAATGCAGAATATAAGTTTATATATGCAAACATAGGCACAAATGGAAGAATAAGTGATGGGAGAACATTTAGGAATAGTGCCTTATCAGAAGCATTGTGTACCAACAACCTGAATTTTTCAGGACCTGAACCGTTACCTGGAAGGGCATGTTCCGTCCCATATGTAGTAGTTGCAGATAATGCATTTCCATTATCATCACATTTATTGAAACCATATCCACACAGAGGTCTCAGTCATGATTGCAGAATTTTCAATTATAGATTATCCAGGGCTCGCAGAATAATTGAGAATGTATTTGGTATCTTAGCAAACAGATTTAGGATTCGTTTAAATCCAATCAGTTTAGACGTTGAAAAAGTTGAATTAATAACATTAGCATGCATTGCATTACAGAATTTCTTGGCAACTGAAAATAGTATAAACTGTTTAGATAAAGCAGCTACTAACGAAGACAGTAGCATACAGCATATTTTAGTGCGAGATGGTAATAGGTGCAGCAAAATGCTAAAGATAGAGATGAATTTAACATATTTTCAATACCACAGGAGCGAGGGAATGGCACGAAGATCAAGTGCAAGCAAATAACATGTAATTAAGAATTAATTAAGGCCGTATATAATATGTAGGTAGATATAATAAAATGACTAATTTAAAAAACAATTTCACTCTTATATAATTCTTTTGATTTTTTATATTGTTAAACAACACCATTATAATTTCTTCTTCTACATCATCTTTCAGCTCAGGATAATTTTCTTTCATTGTGAAGACACAAATTCTCCAAAAATATCCACCTCTTCTTTCAACATTTTTTGTTGTGTACGTTGTTGTAATGCTTCACTGACTAATTTAATTGCTTTAACAGCATCTCCAAGAACATGTTTTTATCAGTTTTTCTTTTTGGGGCATGCTGTAAATGGGACACTTGTACCATTATCATTCTCTGCACTACCATCAGTTGATTCCACAAACTGTAGGGTGTCAACATTTTCCACCTCATATGTAATCGATTCGTCTTCTTGCAACAACAAAAGAAAGAACAAGGTTATTATCACATTTTCATTTCGTCATTAAACTTTTATACCTACTTGAACTTGTTGAAAGAATGATATGCTTACCGAGTATTGAGAATCGTTGAAATTAGTTACTGGGTCGACAACACAGGATGATTTGTCATTAATAGTGTCAATCGCTTCTCGCTGAATGCAGTGTTCCAATACAAAGCCTAATTTGTCAAAGTACCACAGCGTTGGTATATAGATCTACAATGATTGAAAACATGATTTATTTATGTTTAAAAATACAAACTTACATCATCGTCTCCTACACCGCTACGGATGGATTTGGCATGTTTTCTATGTTCCGTCAGAAAATTCGTTTTGATGCCGTGAAACTTTAATTTTATGTCATTTACTGTTACATCAGGTTTTATCCAGAGGTGGAAGTATCTTACTTTAAAGTATCTCGATACCGGTATCGAGATACTTTTATAATAGCTAGGAATAAGATACATTTTTGAAATTGTATCGATATCTTACTTTCGATACTTTTTTATGTATCTTATTGAATTTTTAAAGATACCATTAAAGAAAAAATGTTTGAAAACTGGAATGTATTGATTTAAAATTTTAGTGAACATCGTACGTTTATTTCTCTGCGTTAAGCTTACTTTGTTCTCTTGTATTGTACGTTTATACAGGTTGAATAAATAATGTAAGGAAGTGTCACGGTATTCTTTCCTATTTTTATTTTTTATTTACAATTCTTGAATGAAATAATCCACGTTGCCTAATCTTCAATTAAAGTAGCATTTACTCTACGTAGATTCCATTTCATCCACGTGTTTTTGTTTATTGCAGTATTTGACGGAACATCTAAATCTTTTGTAATTTGGAAATCAAGTTTGAAAAATTTGTTTATTGCTTTTTAGTTCTTCTACAAAAATGCCGACACTTGCTGTCGCCGCCTTAAGAATTCTTAAAAGGGCATGGATCTTTTGTTCTAATTTGCAGAAGTTAATTCATGCGTAGGTAGGTACATTAAATAAGTAGATATTAGTTATTAGCCCTAAATACAAGTTGGAATTGTACAGCACGTAATGTCTGAGTCAAATAAATCATACTTCTAAGGTACCGAATGTTGAAAACATATTCCTTCATAAATTTTAATAATACAAGCGATGTACACCTACTACAATTTAATCAGGTAAATAGTAAATGCCTGTTATAGTAGGAAGTACGTAATACCTTTGGTTTGTAATAAAATTGAATATCTAATACTGATTTCACAAAGAGATTAAAATTACTAGATGTATATTTTGAAATTTTAACAAAGCCGCTGCAAGGCTGTCATAATAAATACCAGCAATGTACTTATATTGTCATGCAATAATTCAATTTCCCGTTATTTATTTTATTATCTATGTCTATCTTTACAATAGTGTTTAGTTTTAGGGACACGAAATAAATATTTATATATAAAAACATGAATATTGAAAACTTATGTAATTGTAGAAAAACGTAATTAGGAAAAGTTCGCAAAAAATTCACGTTCTTACAAAATAAAAAAGGAAAAAACTAAAGTTCTTAAAAAAATAATGGGTTCACATCCCTTTTAAAACTTCGTTCCAAGTCTGTAAAAATTGGCTACTGTGTATAAATAAACGCGATTAAGCAGATTACAGGAAAGGGATATAAAACGGTGATGATTCACCTTTTTGCGAATTTTAACAAAAGGATTTCAATATAGTACCTATAGTTAAATAATAAGCAGTACAATGTTATACCATTGACCTTAGTGTTAAAGTTATACCTACACATTTTACTTTACCCCATTGGTCAGATTTCATTCAACTGATTGATGATTCAACCAATCACAGGAATATATACTGTGATGTAATTTACTTTAAAACGTTTTTGGGAAGTTGACACACAGTTTCTTTACTAATTTAGGTGAGTAAAGAAGTAATTATTTATTATTTTAAGAATATGGAGGCCATCTGTCTTGTTAACGTAACAATGGAAGAGAAATTTTTTTAACCGTGGGTGAATTTATCAAACTATTTTTATATTTCTGAAAAGGACTTTTCCTTTAATTAAGGATTTATTTTTAAAATATAATACAGCTGTTCCATCTAGCGCAGCTGTCGAAAGATTATTTAGTACTAGTGGCCTGATTCTTAGTAAGAAAAGAGACAAATTATCGGATACAAATTTAGGGAATTGTATTTTGTTGAAAGGATCCTTAAATATATAAATTTAAAAAAATGTAGTTTTTAGTAGGTATCTTCATAGTATCTTCGATACTTTACATTGGGATTTAGTATCTTACTGAGGTATTGTTTTAGGATAGGTATCTTACCTTCGAAAAGATACTTATTTCAGTCTAATATCTTATCTTATCTTAAGATGCTTTTGTAGAAGTATCTTCCCACCACTGGTTTTATCAAACATAATTCTGCTTCGATATTCTGCAACGCTTTTCCACGAGCATGTTTATTTTTATATTCTTTGGATTTTGTAGCATACAAACATGGATATTTCCTATATTCGTCGATTGATAGAGCTACTTCATCCTTTGACCAAGACATTTTCCACAGATTAAGGTTAAATAACACTTTCAAAATGTTAGGTTAATTTGAGTGAAGTTGCGTTCGTGATCTGTCATATTATCAAGGAAATACGAATTTTAAAAACAATTTCTGCGCAGATTTTCACGCACTTTTAACAAATTATTTAGAACTTGTCTTAATTAATTTACATGAAAATTTTACACAAGATTTAGCAGATTTTTTTCTGTATGCAACGACTCAAACAATTTTTATAAAAAATCATATGTAAATTTTCTGTAAAATTCTGCATCGTGTCAGACAGGCTTTACACACGATTTGTAAAACTAACATACAACAGTTAAAAACTATTATTTAGTAACAATCAGTCTTACAGATAAATCTGATAAACTAATAAAGCACGATAATAAATTAGTAACCAGGAAAATTAATAATTAAAACTCGAGAGACAACAAAAACAACGTAAACGCGGGAAACGAACAGCATACATAAATGAAGCATTTGTGGTTCGCATCGGTGGGGATATTTCCGTAACCTTTCTCAGAGTGGTTTCCATACACTATATTTCGTCCTTAGATTTCTTTATTCAATGGACCGTACATAACGCAGGATTGCGATAGGACTGTTGCGCTGATGTCACTGAACTGTACTCAGTGGCCGATACCTTAGACAATTACCTAATCTAAGACTGATTCTGATGTTCATCGGCAGCAACGATTATAGACTGAAGGAAGGATAGCTCATTTCGGCAGATCTCTTAGTCTAAGTCGCCGAGCGGTCGGAAAGCCGTAACGTCACCCTCAGATTTGGGATTTTGACATTATGGTATTGTACTGACATCTAGCGAGTAAATGTAATAAATTAAAAAAAAGCGGAAAATGCAGACTGGGAATATGAGAACAATAAAAATCGAATGAATAGACTTCAAAACGTTTATTAAGATAAACAATAAACTAGATGGAACGATATATTAATAAATGTTTTTACATATTAAGTAAACGTATATTTACACAACCTCAATTGATAACAATAACTTAAAAAGTAATTTCATATTCTTCAGTTATATCAGTTACATCACGACATGCATTGTGTTTCAGTAAGTTTTCCGAAGGTACAAAATTATAGCATTTATTGCCAACTAATTCTTTAGTATGAATTAAAGCATCACACATTTTATATCTAGTTTATTCAGATTTTAGTTTTTATCAAAGTTACTTGAGAAAAACTCTTTCTGGGCTTGCAGATGAATGGGGTAGAGGAAAAACATGTTTATAAAACAGTTACATGTGGGTAAAGAGATTCATCATTATAATTTTTCATGTTAAAAACTAAAGTCCAAAATTCTTCCAATGGCTTGTCATTACTTTTTACTAAAGTTTCATTGAATTTCACACTTCCCACTCTGTACTCAACTATTCAACATCAATATTTTTAAAACACTTTTAACACGTTAAGCACCACCACTATAAAAAAATTTTGGTTGTGGCCACCGGGTTAAATGTTACTTTTTTCAATTAAAAGTATCTTATTTAACTATCCGACTATAATTTTTCCCAAATATATAATAATTTTTGAGACAAAATAGTGTATCTGTTTACATGCTGCACACAGGGATAAAAGGCAGCCTTTGGCCACTTGTATTCTATCTGATACATGTATATTCGTGTCAAATCGTGTTTTGGAACGATTGCATCATGCATTCATACCATTGTTTACTCAGTCGAAGTAGGTGTTCGGAAGTATATACATTAAGTTTGTAACATTTATTGGGTCTTACATCGCGTTAGTGTAGTAGTGTAGCATTTTCTTTGATAAAATGTCTTATGAAAAACGGCAAGCAGCACTCATGAAATTATTGGAAGAAATTCATTTTTTGAAGAAAATTAACCTTTTGAGGACAGTGAGTTTGAATACGAGCATAAATCGTCGGAAGAGAGCTGTAGTGATAACGATATCCTTAAAAAACGAAAAACAAACAAATTTACTAAAATGAGTAGAGGAAATGCAATTACTAAAGATACGCCTTCAAATTCAGGTAAGTTTCAAACCTTTTGACAATGTAACAAAAGAATTCATTCATTTTATCGACCAAACAATAGACGAAGTTATTGGAAAGTATACCTTACAGTCTGAGAGCGAATTGGCGACTGATTTAGAACAGGAAAATATGCCTTCTACTTCTGGTATGTTTATTTTAGCTCCTGATCGGCACATAGACGAAGACAACGAGCCAGAAGTGAATGATTCTGAATATTCAGCAGAAAGTGATGTCGATGAAGATAATGAAGAAGATAAACTTATTTGGGGTGCACCTCAGCGTTCTAAATTGAAAGACTTTCCGGTCCTAGAAGATATTTCAGGTGTAAGAGAAGATATATCAGCAAACTCTGAAAATAAAAAGAGGTAGACTTTTATAGAATATAACAGATGATGTAGTAGATCTCATGGTCACATAAACAAACAGATATGCTCAAAGCCTCAAGTTACAGGACAATTTACCACATGCTCGAATAAAAGTTGGGTTGATACGAATCACAATGAAATGAAAATCTTTATTGCGACAATAATGTGGATGGGACTCGTTCGCTTGCTTCAGATACGCGATTACTGATCTACAAATAATATATATAGTACCAAAATAAAGTCTATCATTTCGAGAAACCGGTTTGAAATATTACTTAGGGCGTGGGATTTTGTGATAATTCAAATCCTGCGCCAGGAGACCGGCTATATAAAATCACACCTGTTGTAAATAAGTTAGTCAAATGTTTTCAATATGCCTACGTACCATATGAAGATATTTGCATTGACGAGACATTAGTAGTAGTAAATAGGCGCCATAGATTTGATATCAAAATTTACAAGCTCTGTGTGAATGGAGGTTATACCTACAATTTGTCAGTTTACTGTGGAAAGGATAGTATTGGCGACCAAAGTCTCTCAGGTGCTACTAAAATTGTTTTGAAGTTATCAGAAAATTTGCTTGATAAGGGAAGGACTATTTACACTGATAATTACTACAGCAGTATATCCTTAGCACACGAGCTTCAGAAAAGAAAAGCATGTTTGGTAGGGACTTTGCGATCCAGGAGGAAAAATAACCCAGCACATATTATAAAAGCAAAACTAAAAACACCAAATTGTTAGTTCACAAAGTAATACGGGCTGCACTATTCTCAAATGGAAAGACAAGAAGGATGTACTAGTAACGGTTCAACCACCATTGTGAAAAGGAGAGGGAAGACTTGGAAAAACCAGCAATAATAACAGACTATAATGTAAGTACCCTTTCTGGATGAGAGCAGGTTTCTTTTAAGGATATCTTACTAATTACCACTATGTGGATTTTGTGTTAACCTCGGCTAGTCAGGGAATTTTGGGGTGGATTTTTCTTTTAGACTCATATAACTATTACACAATGCCGTACCCACGTTTAATACATATATTTAAACAAACTCCTTAATTATAATAATAAATAAAAGTAATAAATAAACAAAAGTATTCTGGTAAAATAAAATTAACGTTCCTAAATAACCAATACTGGAAAGATGTAAAATAAATTAAAAATTTGTGTTCAGCGCCTGGTCTGTGGGCAGCCCACCGTACACCAACGTGAGCCTGGCGTCCTCGACTCTGTAGGCGGTAATTCTTCGTTTTGGTACTTTCGGCACAGGGGTCGCCTGTGAGTCGACGTCGGTTGGGAAAATTTCTGTAAATCAACCGCGTTATAATAAGTATTTAAAACAACTAAATTAATGGTGGATTTGGTTTATTTCTAAACAAATTATAAGGTGTTCAGGTAAAAATAATACAAGGGTGTGTGTCAATTTCAAGGAGGATTACTGTGTTTTTGCCAGGTAAGTTTATTCTGATTTATTATATTTTACCTTAAAGGCAATGTTTTTGAAGTGAGGTTAAAGCGCAATTCAAATTTCTATCAGGGACTGGCTCTTTATTACTTATACTTCTTAAGTAACGTTTTGCAATACGGAACAGGTTAAAGAAATAGCAGGACCTACACGGGGTTTTGGTATTTACACGATTTGTGTTAATACAAATTCGTGTTAGGCAACGGTTGTGTGTGATGTGTTTAATTTTTGGGGTTTGTACACACGGTCTAAGAGAAATACTAATTCTAATTTACTATAAATACTATATACAATCAAAATATCTACAAGGGGTTAGTCAACGTTTTGGAATTCGCAATTTACGGTTTGAAATGTTTATGTGATGCAGGAATATTTTCAAACATGTGTTGTTGATAAGAGTTCATTCACTACTAAAATGTAACGCGACCTTCGTTTTATTGGTATAAAGAGGATGATTCTTTACACTTAATCGAATCTGAATACTTATTTACGAAATTGGGATTTCTCCTTTTATTTTCTTTAAGAATATTTATCTTAAAGTTTTAATTGTTAAAGCAGAATAAATTGCTTTATTCTAATTAATGTAATGGATTTCTTATTGTGAAATAGAAATTCTTTTACTTTTGGAAGTAAAACGTAAATTTACTTTTAGTTGTATAAATGTAATATTTTACACAATTCAGGTTGGTTTTCGGTAACAATTTGGATTTGATATTCAGGTGTATTTTTTTGTGATATACAGGGGGAGTAAATTATAAGTGTTGATAGCCAAGCAGGGAGCTCGAGCTAAATCAACAAATTTTAGAGATTCTATTTATTCAAAGTTGTAACGGACGCTTCGAATATATAGAATTATATACAGGAGGTTCAGGATATATTGGTTGTTCGTTTATAATTTCGTTAATAGCCAAGCCAATGGGCTCAATAGTCTAAATTAACGAATCTTAGAGATCCTATTTATTCAAAGTTATAACGGACACTGTGAATATATAGAACTATTATACAGGAGGTGCAGGATGGGATTTATTTATGATATCGTTAATAGCCAAGCCAGCGGGCTCAATAGTCTAAATTAACGAATCTTAGAGATCCTATCTATTCAAAGTCATAACGGACACTGTGAATATATGTAGAACTTTATACAGGGGTTCAGGATGGAATTGGTAAATTGCCGTTTCTGGAGGTTATAGCGCGTGACTGAGAAACCAGACGTTGCTTATAGCCTCATTTACTAGAAGAAACCCTATAATAAAAATCCCGGTGATCGCCGGTGTTAACCAGTCAATCTACCTAAGATCAGTATAATGCGCAAAACCTCTTTGACGTCAATATATTTCTTAAGGATGATTTGTTAATAGGAATGTCTAGGTATTACAACTATTTTCATAAAAATCGGTTATACTTCGAGTATTTAAATTGTATTTAAATTTAATTGAAATTGCTTTAAGAGCGGTTCAGGCGGTTATGTTCTCGAAATGAGAATTTCAGGTGTAATAATAAATTATTACAAACAGAAAGGCAGACGAGTATTTGCAGAGAAGCGTTCTACAAATAGAAGTTTTCTATTTATTGCTTTAAGAGCTGTTTAGGCGGTTATGTTCTCGAATAGAGTATTTCAAGTGTAATAATAAATTATTACAAACAGGCAGGCAGGCGAGTATTTGCAGAGAAGCGTTGTACAAATAGAAGTTTTCTATTTATTGATTTAAGAGCTGGTCAGGCGGTTATGTTCTCGAATAGAGTATTTCAGGTGTAATAAATTACAAACGGAAAGGCAGGCGAGTATTTGCAGAGAAGATTTCTACAAATAGAAGTAATTTAAAAGTGCCAAAATTTCGCTTATAAACCTTGCGAATGAGGGGTTTTTGGTAGGAAATGTCGCAACGTTTCTGCACATCGTGAAAGTGGGGTACCGGTGAGCACGCAAAAGTGCTGATTATTTACATTTATTTAGAACTAAAATAAAATGAATTATTATTAAAACATTATCTTAATAATTTTTATTAAAATAATAATTAATTTACCCAATTCTGGCTCGTTACAATAATAAATTTAAATCATTTATAGACCTTTCCGACCAACTGAAAGCTTACTCGACATGTCTCAGAAAGGGAGTTAAATGGTACCGTAAACTAGCGGTAGAATTTCTTACTGGAACTGCTTTGATAAATGCCTATTGTTTACATAAAAGGTAACCAAGAAAAGAATGTCAACAACCAAATACAAAGAAATGGCAGTTTCACAGTTATTAGAAGAGATCTGCCCACAAACACCCGAACTTAGACACACCGATGAAAATCATACCTTGGTACATGATGCCAAAAGAAGTAGATGCGTAGGATGCTACGAGAATCTCAAAAGATCATGGTTGGCGTTACGCTCAATCTAAAGCTTCACAAACTCGGACCAAATGTACGAGTTGCGAAAATATTATTGCCTGCCATGTTTCTTTTACCCACAAAATAACTGTCTTGTATCTTTAAGAAAATTACTTTTTTATGTAAACAGAAAAAGTTTGATAATAAAAAATTTATATGAAAATATCTGTATATTTTTTCACCAAATTTACTAAAATTTATTGGCCAAAACATATTTTTGGTTTCACGGGCCATGGTGTACAACTTCCCTATTTGAATATGTTGCTCCGTTGTATCGTTTCAGACACAGATAGCCGAAAATAAAAGTAAGTCAACTCGGATACAGGTAGCCCACTGGTACCTGTCAAGATAGTAATAAAGAGACTTTTAATTCTAATTAACATAAATGTGATTTGTAGCCTTAAGATTGCAATTCTAAATTGATTTTATTTACAATATCAAGTAAATAAGATAAAAAGGAGTAATACAGTTTGAATATGTCATTATTCAATGCCATCAAAATATGTTCATTAGTAAAAAATAATTTTAATGCAGACCACTGTTCAAGTATGCGATTTACTACTCCTTCAAAACTTAACCATCTTGTTAGTGAAAGCTTCAATATTTGTTTCCATTTAGTATTAACAAATGTTTGATATTCTTTCAAAGTTTCTAATCTCTTATTTGAATTAGCAAAATAAGTGTAAATGTCTTTTGTCAAATCTTCTACAGAATTAGGAATTAGACTGCATGCAGCTGCTGAACAAAAATCGAGGGAAGGACATGAACATATAATGAAAGTGGTGAAGGTATAAGGTATAAAATATATAAGTAAAGAAATAAGTGTAAAAAGTTCTCCAAAAACAAATCGTTAAACTAACTGGAGATACAAACCATTCACCAAAAATAATGCCTTTGACTCAAATCGGTAAATTAACGTAGGATGGTTCATTCTTTCTTAATCACCTTCTTAATTACCACAATTTCTGCTGTGTTATTTCCACTAAACATAAATAATAAAAAATTGCAATGTAACACTAATAAAAATGATCTCGGACGCCAAGGTATTTTTAATAATGCTCGGAATAACTAAACCGAGTTTTACAATAAAAAATTTATCAAAATGTAAAAAAATAAAACTATACAACTATGTTTATTAACAGTTAAAATGATAGGGTTAAATAAAATATATCTTAAAAATAGCCTTAGATTACTAAAAAATCATTAAGCATTAAATACCTGTTACAAAATATAATACATCTTCTTGAGAACCCCTGGTATTATAAAAAATAATGCAGAATTGCAAACCAAGGTGACGTAATCCTTGTGTCAATGTTGCGCAATATATTGCAATAACAATGCTTTTATGTTGTCAACCACACCCAAACTAGAATTTTATTTCTTATAAATTTTTCTTCATGAAATGGAATAATCCGTTTAATGCATTTTCTTGAAATTTTCAAATAAAAATTGCAATCATAAAGTGAAAGCGTACGCAACAGTAAAATTAACTGCGTACTTAAAATGTAATTAAAGTGTAAACCAAGGTAAAAATAAAAGAAAGAAAGCGCCTGAAAAGAGCAAATGTTTTAATTTTTAGTATTACGAGTTAATTTATCTTACCATCAAATCAATGGCACTTTTACAAAATTTAGGTGGAAGACCCAAAAAAAGCTTACTAACAACACAACATTCATCAGGAAGTGAAAAAAATGGATGCTTTGAAATTAGACGATGTAGTCGTGCGCGAAACGATTTGCGCAAAGAATTAAGTCAATGATGACGCATTGCGCGAACATATTGAGCAGGAAAAGTAATTTAAAGAGTTGGTATAAACCATTAAAAAGATATGCACTATAAACCCCTAAAAATATATACAACTTAAGTTACACCGAAATGCAAATTAAGTTGCCTACCACATATCTATAATGCAAAAATAATTAAAATTTTTCTTATGTTTACAACTGAATGAACGAAAGACCTAAATTACGGTATATTTTAATACAACTCAAAAAGGGTTGTTACAAACACCCTAATATGTATAAATCTGGATTAATTTCTTGTAATTTTGCCTTAACCCCGTTGTTACTTCCCATCATTATCCGCACCAAAACCAATTAAGTTACCCATATTAATTTTCTCTTCGTTACACAATGTTATTATTGAATTAAAAATTCCTTAGGTGGATGCATCCTTTATTGCAATTAAGCCCATCAATTTGTCAGCTACCTTGGAATTTTTCACATCATAATAACGTGCAATTAATACCAAACTTTTCTTTACAGAAACATCTGTACTTTCATCAATAATTAATGAGAAATGTGACTCAATGAGCGATTTTGACAAAGAAGATTAATTTTCATTTCTAATGATTTCCTTGCAAAGTCTGGTACCTTTCTTTCTACAACACTTAAATTTTCTTCGTAATATCTGAGTCTGGACATATTGATCTAATTAAGTGGGGTAAATGGTCTAAAGTTCTGCAATAAAGGCTACCATTTTGAACTCCCCCGATTTGGTAGCATTAATAGTATATTAGATAACAAGGGATTGAAGTGACTCATTTAATCCCGCGAATAGTTTGTTGGTCGAGGGCTTTAGCCCGAGACCAACTACTATTCAAGGGATTAAGGAACTCCAATCCCGTGGTATCTACACTACTTTTTGCACTTCGTGGAGTAATAATAGAAATAATTATATTATTTTATGAAAATTAAAATATTACATCTATGATAAATTTAAATTATTAGAAAAACCACTTTGACAAAGAAGCTACACTATTCAAGGCTAATGAAATTTATGAATTATTTTTAAAATCCCAGATGTTTCAATGCCATAACAAGATTAAATTATTTTTTAATCCCTAGAGATTAAAAGTAACACTTCAGTCCCCGGAATGGGGAACCAAATAGTACTTTTAATCCGAAGTGCAAAAAACTTTTTTCTTCCTTGTTTTCATTATAAAACATAGTTAGCCTTGGGGTTTGTTGTGCAGCAATTACTTTCTTTTTATGCGTTTCAGACTCAGCATGTCGGTTTATATGCGTAATTCCATATTTTATGGTTTTAGTACACAATTTACATAATGCTTCATCCTTTGACTGTAGATTCCTAATTAACCACTTACACAATGCTTAATTTTGTAACCATTCTGGTTTAAATTTTTGTTTGTAGCTTCTTTTGCTCCTTTTTTTTGGTTCTTTGCCAGAATCAGACGAATCAAAATCTGCGACATCTACATCACAAATGAACTGACTAGTAGAAGGTCTGTTCTCTTCCTCTGTTTTCTTTTCTTCAGGCCCTTTATTATTCGCATCAAAGGGTGGCTGCTTATCTTTATTAAATACACAAACCTAAATAGTATAAAACGTTGTAACTCATGATTTGGCGATTGTTAACACATACCTGTCCATCTTCAAGTTATTAGGGCAAGAACTGGTAGGTAATTAGGTACCTTATAGTTGTATTTATTTTAATAATGCTACAAAATACAAATATTCTTCTTAATTCGTAGTAGTAAAGTAATGTAATCTGTTTACAGAAGTTAGGCGCTAACGGAAAGATAACAAACAACAAAGACAGAAATGGAGAACTTTGAGGTTCGAAACGGTGGCGCCAACCGGCCAACTGAATGGTATTTGTTTTATTTATTGTTTCCAAAATGTAATAGAATACATGAAAAAAATATAATTTAGTAATAGCGTAACATTGATGAAAAAAAGTATAGTAGCGCCGGGGAGAGGTGTCTCATGGCGGACTCGAGAGTGAAGATATAATTATTACTGTGAAATGCATCTGTTTCCCTTTATCTTAGTGCGAAGTTCCCACTTAAAGAATGACGGGTTATAATTTATACGTCTGCTATATATTTTAAATGCAGGACTTAAAAACGTATGTCGATACTAAAGTCAAAGCGCATGACGCTGTCAGATTTCGTATTTCGTTTCGTATAATCGCATCGTGTTTTGTAGTTATAATCATTTATCTTTCGCTTCGTAATTTATCAGTTTCCATTGCATTTGTAAACAACAGTTTTTTTCAAAACTATTATTATTAATATTCACTATTACGAGGAAAGTTTATAATGCAAAACGTATTTCCAATTGATTGAATGCATTTATCTATTTTGCAGCAAATTATGATGTCATTAAAAGGTAAATCTTTGAAAACCAAACTGAATATACTGCATTATTTCGAGATGGAACGCGATAACGGGGGGCCAAGTTTACCTTTAACTTCCATTATCCAGATACGCTAATAATTTTCACTATTTAAATTTGACAGCGCTGCTTAAATTTGAAAATAACCTAGAAACACTGACGATGTTTTGTTGGTATTCACAATTACTAACTATATGAACCAATAACGACATACGTTTTTAAAATCTTAAACCATGCTTTACTAAAAGATGAGTCATAAGACACCTCTCGCCAGCCCGGCCATAATAGATCTATTACGAATATAATAGCAATCTCAACGTTGGTCACCATCAGTGCACTTTTGGACGCGTCTAATTTGAAATGTATGACGACATATGACTTATTTTTTAAATTATGCCGTTTGGCTTTTTTTAGGCTGTTCAAATGACCATTTAACCAGAAAGAAAAGCAATATAAATGAAGTAATAAGTTAATAAATTATTAGTTTTACTGGAAATCTGAAATGTTTTGGTTGGGGGAAGGCGGGGATTTATACTTCTACAAAAGCAAACAAACTTGTAGAACTTTAAATTGTATTAACTACTTCTTACAAAAGTTTTATATGACTTCAAATATTTTGAAAAATTGACATCCATTTTTAACTTGTTGCTGTATCAAAATAAAAAAAATGTGGTCACTTATTCACTTTTTAAAAATAAATACATGAACACACTTAAAAGTGATTGTAAATATTTTTATTTATAAACAGGTATACTAATATGTAAAGCGGGGTTCACACGTTGCTGCAATTTAGTTGCGGTGCGACAAACTTGCAACTCCATTGACACCTTGCGTATAAACCAACTGCTATTACCAAATTACACTTGGAAAACAAAACACAACTATGAGAGAATGTATATCGGCCAGAGATTGCTTGACTGTAACCTTGAGGTATTTAGCAACCGGGGAAAGTGATAAAAGTTTAATGTTTTCCTTTCGGATTGGACATTCAATTATGTCACAATTTGTACAAGAAGTGTGTACAGCAATTTACAATAGCCTTAAAGCGGAATATTTAAAGGTATGCAAAATTGAAGGATATTCTAATCTTCTTTTACATATTTTTTTACTCCAGTGACCCCAGCTGAATGGTTGAGTATCGCTGAAGAATTCAAAGAGAAATGGAATTTTCCAAACGTATTAGGGGAATAGATGGAAAGCATATCATGCTGCAAGCGTCCCGATCTGAAGGATCTACATATTTTAACTATAAAGGATCACATAACGTTGTACTGCTTGCCCTAGTTGATGCCAATTGCAAATTTACATATATTGATGTTGGTTGCATTGGGTTGTCAATCAAAACAAACCAATTAAACTTTTCTGCTGAACCACTACCAGAGAGAACTAAGCCTTTACCTTTTGTTATAATTGCAGATGCTGTACTGCCTTTGTCACCAACATATTGAAACCATTTCCGTTTACGAATATGTCTGAACATGAAAGAATATTCAATTATAGATTAAGCAGGGCCAGGCAGGTAGTGGAAAATGCTTTTGTTATTTTAGCAAATCGATTTCGGATCTTATTAAATACTATTAATTTAAAACCCGATAAAGTGGAAGCTATAACATTAACTTGCTTGGCTCTTCATAATTTATTGATCACAAAGAACATCAGTAATTATAGAATATATAATGACAATGATATAGATCGTCGTTATATTTTACGGTATGGTTTAAGTCAACAAGTGAGAAACCGAAGTACTAAAGATTCATTAAATAATCGGTTAGAATTTATGGAATATGTTAATGGAGTAGGAGCTGTATCAGGGCAAAACAGTTTGTTGTAATCTTATAGAATGAATTTATGCTTAGTTGCAACACAATAAATAATCAGTGGTTACAAATAATGACAAAAACACCTTGCAGAAAATGAAAAGTTAATATCTTTTATATGTATTACACATTCTCCTTATCTAGTGCATCCATTAAACAATTAAAAATGGTGCATTTTACTGTCCGTAATCTCGTAGCATCTTTAATTGACCTACAAATTTTTTAATTTTTATCTGTCTTTAAAATTGACAGGTACTTACATAGCAAAGGTATAAATGTCATCCTGCTCTTGTGCTTTGGAATCTAAACCTTCCAACCTTTTTGCAGCTGCACCAATCAATTGACGCACATACTCATAATAATTTTTCCTCTTCCCTTTCTGGACTGCTTGATGACGTTATTGTTAGAAATTTTTGAGGTTCATCTAATGCGGGTAACATTTCCATTTCAAGATCATCCATGCTCCCCTCAAAAATGATCTCTTCTTGTTCATTATCAGCGACAGCTATATCCTAAAGAAGTGTTAGTTATATCACTACACATCTACTGAACTACTTACTTCTTTGATGGTACTTGTACTTGATCTTACTGGGGCAGAATTCACTAAAAATTCCAATAAATGGTAACACCATAATTTTGGTTTTTCATCCTCTTCTGTGCTGCAACCACTAGTTTTTCTACACTTAATTTCATCATCTTCTTTAAAGAATTGAGTACGCAGTCCGTGAATTGTTATTTTTACATCCTGGGTTGTAATTGTTTGGCCAGCCACAAAATGGTTCCTGTCTACTAAATCTTGTTTGATTTGGATAACGGCATTATTCCGCTTATTTTTATCTTTGTAATCAGGCGCATATGTACAATATAAAATCGGGTGGTTTTCGTACAACAAGCACAAGTCCCGTGTATTTCTTTGCTCCAAACAAATTTGTTTGATCGAGAAACTATAATGTTAACGATCACGATCAGAACAAAAATCACACAATTATATAAACAGCTTATGGAGTATATATAAAAAACTACAAAAAAAAAGATATATATATATATATATATATATATATATATATATATATATATATATTGGGATGGCTAAATATATTCAAGATAAATATCAATAGAATTAACTTATGTAGTGGATAGAATTCCTTTTATAATTGTTAAATTGTTATGCACTCAACTAGCTCATACATCTCATAATCGGGGATAAAGTTCAATTAGATTTGTTGACATAAGAAATAAGTATAATTTACACTTTGATATTAATTTAATTTTTTTATGTGAATTTAAAATTATAATAAATAGATCGTATGTGAAATAGACCTTAATAAAATTTGCACGAAGACGCATGCGTAGCGTCTTAACTGAACTAAATAGCAGCCTGTTAAAATTGTCAAATGGAAAACAAAGTAACTAAGCTTCTGATTGGTTAAAACAAATTTGAAAACTTGATTAAAATACAAATTATGCCATAACTTTCTTAATATACTTCTGATTTACATTTTGAAAATAGAATTGGAATCTGTGCATAATTCCACACAAAATGATACCTCACGAGCCATATATTGGTTCAAAAATGTACGATTTGACATATTCTAATCTAAATTTACTTATATCTAAAAAACCTTAAATTCTACACTTAAACTAAATACATATTCGTGATCTACACGAAAAACTGAAATAGAAAACATTTATTTAAACTCAAATATCTTAATTTTAAAGGAAAATTCTTTTTCATATAGGAAATTTATGTAGTTAACCCCATTTTCATAATTTTATGTTTCGATAGCTTGTACAAAGCTATCTATAATAGCTACATGGAAATGAGGAAACCTTCTCTTATTTGCTCTAATAATTTATTCTATGCTCAAACTGTTCTATAAAAACTATAAATTTGCAAAACCTTAAAATTAAAACTTAACCTAACTTTATACAAATATACATTTAATAATAATCTAATAATTTGTTAAAACTGTCTTCAAAATCACCAATGTTCACTTTTGTTGTACTGTTTAAAACTTTCTCAACTCAACAATCCATATTGTTAAACACACTTCTTCAAAAATTTTGCACAAAAAGTATTTGTATGTAAAATATCCATATGTAAAATTGTTGTTTATATCGTCTTTAATGTTAATAATGCACTGCTTCTTCTGTTGCACTTTTTTGTACACTAATTTTATGAGTAATAACTAAACCATGTCCACACAATAACCCTTTCTTAAGATTTTAAATCTTTCCTGCATTTTATCTAACTCGCTACATGTTCTAAATATAATTATAAATCTAAACTCTGTGATAAACATCTGTAATGTTTCCAAAATGCCAAAATACTTTATATAAACTGTAAATTTAATGAAATATGTTCTACGAACTTAATCGTACATACAAATATAACTTCATCTGACCTTCCTGATATGCTCCTTACATAGTACAATGCGTTTTATGATTAAACAAACTTGTGCAAATTTCAACAAGCCTGTTTCGTCACATCAACATCAATTTCTTTCACTCGTTTACTATATTACTTAATAAAATGCAATGTAAATATATTCTAAATTATCTCAAATTGCCCATTATAAGAAATACAAGCTTATACACTCCAATCTCTGTCTTAAACTTATATCCAACCATCTCAATATGTATGTATGTATGTATGTATGTATGTATGTATGTATGTATGTATGTATGTATGTATGTATGTATGTATGTATGTATGTATGTATGTATGTATGTATGTATGTATGTATATATATATATATATATATATATATATATACATATCACTTACAAATACCTATTTGCAAATACATAAAAAATCGTGTATCATGTAAGGTTGGTATTGAAGAATGAACCAGAGGGAACCAGAACAACATTGCATGCCCAATCGCATAGCAAATTGCACGGTGTGAACTGAAAATTGTATAGCAATTTTGTTGCTGCTTCAAAATTGAAGCAAGCCATTATGATCGGGTCGGCGAGAGGTGTCTTATGACTCTTTTTTTAATAAAGCATGGTTTAAAATTTTAAAAACGTATGTCGTTATTGGTTCATATAGTTAGTAATTTTGAATACCAACAAAACATCGTTAATGTTTCTAGGTTATTTTCAAATTTAAGCCGCTCTGTCAAATTTAAATAGTGAAAATTATTAGCGTATCCGGATAATGGAAGTTAAAGGTAAAATTGGCCCCCCGTTATCGCGTTCCATCTCAAAATAATGCAGTATATTCATTAACATTACTTGAGTTTGGCTTTTCAAAGATTTACTTTTTAACGACATCATTATTTGCTGCAAAATAAATAAATGCATTCAATCAATTGGAAATACGTTTTGCATTATAAACTTAATAGTGAATTCACTAATAATAATAGTTTTGAAAAAAACTGTTGTTTACAAATACAATGGAAACTAATAAATTACGAAGGGAAAGATAAATGATTATAACTACAAAACACGATGCGATTATACGAAACGAAATACGAAGAACAATTTAAGGTTAAATAGCCAAGAAGACATCTGACAACGTCATGCGCTTTGACTTTAGTATCGACATACGTTTTTAAGTCCTGCATTTAAAATATATAGCAGACATATAAATTATAACCCGCCTTTCTTTAAGTGGGAACTTCGCACTAAGATAAAGGGAAACAGATGCATTTCTCCATTCTCGAGTCCGCCATGAGACACCCAAATATTGCAAGAGATTATTTTCCTACTGGGTTATCAATGTACTATTTTTTTAATCTGCAAATTTTGCTTCTTTTCCTTCTGTTGTTAAAAGCTTTTTTCAAATCTCTGTTAAATTGATTTTGAAAGTTATTGTAGGTTATTCGAATTACAACCCGTAATTTACAAAAGTTAAAAATAATTTTAAATGGCACGTCTTCTTTTTTCTTTATTTTATTTGCCAATTATTTTACTACTCGAAGGCCCAATTTTATAATATTACTTGCATATTTTTCAAAACAAAAATTCCACTTTTTTATTTTGTTGAACCATTCTAAGTTAGTTTTAATAAGCCCGCCAAAAGTGTCTTGTGTCTTTAAAAAACAGTTGTCCTATATAAGTTAATTCACAGCCAGTCAAAGAAACAGAAACACCAGACAACCCAATTTTATAATATTACTTGCATATTTTTCAAAATAAAAATTCCACTTTTTTACTTTGTTGAACAACAAAGTAAAAAAGTGGAATGGTTCAACTTGAACCATTCTAAGTTAGTTTTAATAAGTCCGCCAAAAGTGCCTTGTGTCTTTAAAAAGACAGTTGTTCTACATATGTATGTATGGAAAACAAGTGAAACCACACCTAATCAGAGCGTTCAGTACCGATGCTGACGTCACAACGCAACCGCCGCCGGTCTAATGTATGTTAAAGGCAAATGAGATATCTTTTGGGGCAAATGTTAAAGGTGGGCATACACGATATGGTTTACCGGAATGGAGGCCTCCCGGTTTGCAATCCGGAAGGCAAACTGCATCGTTAGTGGATACATCGGCCGGAAGGCGAGCCCTGAACTCTCGGCCTCCCGAAAAACTATCAACACTTGAAATTTTGCCTGCCGGCTGTGCTTATCGCATACAATCCGGAACGTGAATGTGCATGTCGTGGGTACAGGCCGAGAGTTACCCTGCTGGCAGTGTGATTTTATTCAGTAGCATATCATCTTTTGCCGTGGTTTGTTCAGTTATCTAGGTATTAATTTAATAAAAAATGACCGATATGAGAACGTGGTTTCATGAATTCTTAACAGAATTTATAGAGCTATACAGGTCTCTGCCTTGTTTGTATGATGTAAAAAGCAAGCAATACTTAAATAAACCGTTGAAATTAGCTGCATATGATAAGCTGATAGAGAAACTGAAGGCAGTAGACCCGGAAGCAACAAAAGATACGGTTGTTAAAAAAATCAACAATTTGCGCAGTTCCTACCGTAAAGAACTAAAGAAAATGAAGGAAATCAAAAGAACTGGTTCAAGCGGAGAGGTTTATGAACCATCTCTGTGGTATTTTCATCTTTTGGACTTCTTATATGACCACGAGATACCAAGAAAGGGCAAATCTAACATGCAGGATATGGACAGTGAAGCTGATGAGGTAAGTTTTTATATTTAGAATTTTAATTTAATAAATAAGTAAGTAGTAATGAAGGGATAACTAGCGTTTATTTATTTAACAACATTTATTTAATAAAGAAGTGTAATTAGTTATTCTTAAAATATGCAAGAAATGATTCACGCACTTGTTTCGCATCTTCCGGAGAACGTCTACTTCCATGGCCTTTCTGTAATGATGTTAATACGTCTTGATCTTCAGAAGTATCTTCGGCATCCCCAGGTATTTCTATATAACGTTTAGGATTTTTGTTTCGTAAAAAAATATGCAATACACATGTAGCTATTACTACAGTTCCTATATTTTCTACGGATATTCCAATGGCAGTATGATATATACGAAATCGATTTGCTAATATTCCGAATACATTTTCTATTATTCGTCAAGCTCTGCTTAAACGTTTGTTAATGTTGGAACGTTCACTGTTCAATTCTTTCTCACTGCAAGGTTTTAAAAAATCTTTTCTAAGAGCGAACGCTTCATCTCCTATGAAGGCATATGGTAGATTATTACGTTGATTCACTGGTGGTAGTTTCAGTATTCCTCTCACTAATGCCTTGTAGAAAGGTGTATTGTTAATAACACCAGCGTCAGATATCCGTCCATTGGTGCCCACGTCAAACATTATAAATTCATAATTACTATTTGCAATGCCCATCAGTACAATACTATGAAATTGTTTATAGTTGTAGTAGTAGGCTCCACTGCCTGGTGGAGGAGTTATCCTTATGTGCTTGCCGTCAACTGCACCAAGGCAATTTGGAAATTGCCATCGGTTTTCAAAATCTAATCCAATTTGTTCCCACTCCGCTTGCGAATTAGGAAACTGCAATAAAAAATGGTTGTAGTAATTAATTAATTAATAATGAATTGATTTTTTAGGAAGAAAGACAAGGTTCGCCACCAGCAGCAAATGATTTGGACGAATCACTGACTGCAGACGTTATGTCGCAAGGGGAAGGTGCTCCAATTGAAGATCTGGTAGAAAATGTTGCAAGTCCAAGCACCTCATCTGCTTCTACTATCAGTCGCAAACGTAAATCAAAGAACATTTCCCAAAACCAAGGAACTGCTGCATCGGACCAACAACGGGCGGTACTAAAGTTAGTCGCAGAGAAATTACAAAGCCAGAGTAATAATAAATACTCAAATTACGCAGCTTATGTTGGTCAAGAATTAGATGCGTTACCGCCTCTGATGGCAACATATTGTCAAAAACTAATAAATGACACTCTATTTGAGGCCAAGTGTGGACATTTAACAGCACAATCAAGAATTGTATCAGGTCCCCAAACAAATCTTACGAACCCTCAACAAAATTTTAATACATTGTCAAATGTACCTGACTACGACCAATCATCTACTGGGCAGCCCCCCACAACAGCTACTTATTACACTAATTACATACCGTAATTATATTTCTTAATGTGTATCCACGATATTGCTTTACTATATTATAAAAATAAAAATTGTGTTCTACTCACTTTACAATATATTTTTTGAAGAACGTCAATTATAGCTTTGCGCGTTTCGGGAATTATACTTCCCAGTGCTTGAGCGGAAATAAGGGTTGAGAATTTTACATCTTCATAGTTTTTTCCAGTTGCTAAATATCTTAAAGTACTACTTAGTCGCTCATGAGGGATTTCTTAACCACTGTTTCACCCACTTTGAACGTTTGCGCTTCATCCTTTCTTTTGGTTGTTTTTCTTCGGCAGCAATGCAATTGAATCCTATTAACATAAGATCGTTTTCCGACATCATAATTGTTATCAATATATGGACCTTTCCTTCGCGATACTGAACACTAGACTGACCAAAATCCTGCGAGAAAACGTAATGTGCATAGATTACTTACTACGAATGTGTATGCCTGCGCCGAGAGTACAGGTTTAGCCTTCCGGATTGCAAACCGAGGCCTCCTTCCGTAAACCGTATCGTGTATGCCACCTTTACGGCCGGTTTTATAATCATTTTAAAGTGACTTTAAAAATTAAAGGAACTTTAACTCATTTCTGCGTTCTATAATAATTTATAAAGTCACTTTACTGTTAAAGTACCTTTAAGACTTAAAGCCATTTCTTAGACCATTTAAAACATACTTTAACGCAAAAGCGGACTTTAAGCACGACCTAACCTAAAACTGTTGTCTTTCAATCGTTCTGATAATTTTTATAGTATTGTCATGTTTTCTTCTTCAAGTTCAACTTCTTCAGATGAAGAAATAGTTAGGGCCCAAAGGAGGCGTAAAATTTACAAGGAAAGGGTTAATTATTTAAATACTTTAAATGAAACTGAGTTTTTTCAAAGGTTTCGTTTAAGTAAGGTAACAGTTGAAAGACTGCTACAACAAATTCAAGATAATATAAAATTACCGACAAATAAGTAAGTATACATATAAATATGGTCATGAATGTAAGAAAATGTGTTTATTGATTTACTTTAGGGGTGGTAGTGTTAAACCAATCATTCAATTGCTATTGACGCTAAGATTTTATGCTACAGGTAGCATGATGTTAACTATGGCGGATTTTATGGGCGTTTCAAAAGCTACCTCACGTTTAATTAATAGCAAGAGCGACACATGCCATAGCCATGTCAAAACCTAGATATATAAATATGCCTGAGACTCCAAATGAAATGGCCGAAGCTGCTGCAGAATTCTATTGTATATCTCATTTTCCCCGAGTTGAAGGTACCATTGATTGTACCCATATAAGAATACAATCACCAGGTTTGTAGCATATTTGCTTACACAATAAGTTTTTATTACATACATATCTATAGGAAATCAAGATGAGGAAATATATACCGAAACAGGAAGGGTTATTCCTCATTAAATGTGCAAACCATATCAGTGCGAAACTAAGAATCCGAAATATAGTAGCTAGGTGGCCAGGGTCAGTGCATGACCAAACAATATTTATTAACAGCTCAATCAAACAACAATTTGAAAATGGTGTTTTGGCCAGTTTCTACTCATTGGTGACAGTGGTTATGCCATACACCCATACTTAATGACTCCGTTACAGCATACACAGAATGCAGCAGAAAATTTATACAACGAAGCGTTGTGCTATAAGAAACACTGTTGACGTCAATATGGAGTTTGGAACGAAGGTTTCCAATCTTATCATTAGGCATGAGATTACCAGTTGCTAAAGTCATGGGTGTGATAGTAGCAACGGCAATACTGCATAATATGGCTATCGAGATGAATGACAATTTACCCTATCATAATGAAGACGATGATGTGCATGAGAATAATATTATAGAAGATATGCCCAATTATAATAATGTAAACCATACTGGACATATGCAACGGCAAATACTAATTAATAATCATTTCGCTCAATTATAATAAGTACAATGTTATTTTATTACGTAATACTTAATTATTATTAACATTTTAGCATAGAATTAATTAAAAGTACCTATAAAATTACAATTGTTTTCTTTTTAATTCCATTTCAATTTTATTAGCTCCATTCTTGCTCGATGGTACTCTTCATCCATAACTAACCATTTCTTTCTATCTTGTCTTTCCTCCTCAAGTGCAGTACTTTTCAGTAAGATATATTTTCTTTGAGATTTACAACTGTATTTTGTTCGTTTACCATCAGCATCTTGCTTTTCTTTTTAATGTTTTAGGAGTATAGGACCATCGTTCTTTGCCTGAACGTATCGGTTGTAACTGTGGTACAGCTGTTGGTGTCCCTACCTGTTTACTTTCGTTATTCATCTGTAGTAATATATTGTTGTTCTCGTTCTGGAATCGTGCTAACGATCCCGTCATTTTCATAAACTACATCCATAGCATTAAATTCATCGCCTGTAAATTCTAATAAAATATCATTAAGTCTAGGTGATTTTGAATCGACGATTTCTGTTGCATCATCATCGTAACTGTTGTCTAAACCAGCAACAGTTTTTTTGTTTAAAATGTCTATAACAATGTCATAAATGGCACTTTTTATATCATTTATTAATGGAGGTCCACCTCCAGTACCTCTATGTGCTGCCCTGCAATTGGCAGCATACTTTCTCTACCTGTTTTAAATTATCGTATTGATTTTAATTGAAGTAAACTTCTGGTTCGGTTGAAACTGTTGTACGTTAATACTTCATTCCAAGCAGCTTCCTAAAATAGGTAATGATTTGTTGTATATTCATGAATATAGTATTATAGTAAAAGTTTAAACTGATTACCTTCTCTTTAATGCTAATCGAGTTTGTTGTTTTGCACTCTAAAATGTGTTTGACTTTTGAATTTCCTGCACTAAATGTAGCTCCTCTTCTAATGTAAAATTCGTAGAACGATTTCGCTTTTCGTTATTCATTTTAATACGCTACAATAAATTACGTAAAAACTTCCTGTGATGTAAACAACCAATATAAACAACGCAGCTAACTTAAAATATAACCTCAATCTCCATGTTCACTGTTGCCAACACATGTTTTTTCATTTTTACTACTTTAGCAAAGTTACTCACAAAAGGTATTATAAGACCGGCATACTTTAAATAATTCTTAAAGTTACTTTAAAGATAAAGTCAGCTTTACTAAAGGTGCTTTAACCTACATTATAAAACTGGGCGTTAGAGTTACTTCCTAATCTTTACTTTAGAGTCTATCATTGCATCGGCGGGACATCAGTCGTCGGGATGGGATGCACCATATTAAACCGATGTTTCTCCCGTTGGCAATACCGTACATTAATTGCTTCTTATTGTGTCAATAATTTTAAGATAATTAAATACTGTGCCCTAAATAATTTCATAAAGTGGTGCGAAATGTCTTATGAAATTGATATGAAACTTGTTAAAGTCGAACCAGAAGAGGAAGAAGGAATAAATTCACTTGTAACACAGCATCTTACAGTAAATAGTGATCTAATACAAGGTAAAATTAATTACCGTTCAAGTAGTACAAAATTTAACACTATTTTTACAGATAATGTGAATATTAAGAAGGAAGACATCTCTTCTCTAATAAAAGTTAGCTCGAGTGAAACAGATCATATAAATGAAAACAGTGTTGAACACATCACAAACATACAGCGTGAAAGTAAATTTAATAGTTCAACAATCATGCAAGAGAATTTAAACCTAGACGTTTTAAAAGACAGTGCAAAGTTTAAATATAATTGTAATCATTGTGATTTTAGAACAAAGTGGAAAAGAAGTTTACAAAATCATGTTTTAAAACACACTTCAAGTTTTGAATACAAATGCAACCTGTGTGATTATGCAACAAAACAAAAATATAGTTTAAAATATCATCTTAAAAAACACTTGTCAAGTTATGAATTTAAATGTGACCAATGTAATTATGGAACACATGACAAATATCTTTTAACCATTCATCTTAAAAAACACTCTTCAAGTAAGGAATTCAAATGTGACCAATGTAATTATGGAACATATCGCAAAGGTAATTTTAAAAATCATCTTAAAGTGCACTTGTCAAGTTATGAATTCAAATGTGACCAATGTGAATATGGAACACATGACAAATATCTTTTAAAAATTCATCTTAAAAAACACTCTTCAAGTAAGGAATTCAAATGTGACCAATGTAATTATGGAACAAATTACAAAGGTAATTTTAAAACTCATGTTAAAGTGCACTCGTCAAGTTATGAATTCAAATGTGACCAATGTGATTATGGAACACATAACAAATATCTTTTAAAAACTCATCTTAAAAGACACTCTTCAAGTTATGAATTCAAATGCAGCCAATGTAATTATGGAGCACATTACGAAAATGTTTTAAAAATTCATCTTAAACAACACTCTTCAAGTTATGAATTCAAATGTGACCAATGTGATTATGCGACACATCGCAAACATAATTTAAAAATTCATCTTAAAAAACACTCTTCAAGTTATGAATTCAAATGCAACCAATGTGATTATGGAACAAATTACAAACAATATTTTAAAATTCATCTCAAAAAGTACTCTTCAAGTTATGAATTTAAATGCGACCAATGCGATTATGGAACAAATCACAAAGGTGGTATTAAAATTCATCTTAAAAAACACTCCTCAAGTTATGAATTCAAATGTGACCAATGTGATTATGCGACACATCACAAATATAGTTTAAAAATTCATCTTAAAAATCACTCTTCAAGTTATGAATTCAAATGCAACCAGTGTGATTATGGAACAAATCGCAAACTAGATTTTAAAATTCATCTTAAAAACCACTCTTCAAGTTATGAATTTAAATGCAACCAATGTGATTATAGAACAAATCGCAAAGGTACTTTTAAAATTCATCTTAAAAAACACTCCTCAAGTTATGAATTCAAATGTGACCTATGTGATTATGTGACACATCACAAATATAGTTTAAAGAGTCATTTTCTAATACACTGCAAGTTCTAAATACAAATGCAAATGTGATTATACATACAATAGATTGTAAATCTAGTTTAACATTTCATCTTAAAAAACACTGTTCAAGGTATGAATGCAAATATGACCAATGTGATTATGGAACACATCCCAAAAATTTTTAATAATTCATCTTTAACATCGTTATTCAAGTTATGTTATACAAATACAATAAATATGTTTATGTAACACATCAAAGAACTAGTTCAAAAATCCATCTTAAGGGTATTCTTCAGGTTATGAATCTAGATGCAACCAATGTGATTGTTCAACATATCAAAAAACTAATTTAAAAATATGTATACAAATGGGAGTCCGTGTCTGGAAAAGGTGAGGAAAGTAGTGGAAAATAGTGCTCCGATTTTATATGAAATTATCAGGGAAAGTGAAAGAAATAAATCGGAAAAGTTAAGAGTAGTGTAATTCTAATACTAAGGAAGAGGGTAAGAAATAAAATTAATGTCATAGAAGCATGCAAATAGCTAAAAAATAATGTAAGCCACATAATAATAGATAAAGGCCAAGATTACGATGAGTTGACCGGATCTTGACCTTTTACGCATAAGGTAAGATAAAATTTGAAAACGGATGACTTAAATAAAATCAATAGAATAAAATAAACAAAATACAGAGTCTGCTTCAGGATCATAAACCTGTACTAAATTTATATTTAATTCAAAAGTGTGATAGCTTAACATAAATGGAGGAAAATAAAGAAATCACGTTGGAGGACATTATGAACAAACTAACACAATACGACAAACAGACAGAGTATATAAATAAACTAGAGGAAACCATGAAATACCAGGAAAAGGAGATAGAAAAACTGGAAAACGAACTAAGAAAAAAAACATAATAATCTTCGGAATCCCAGAAAACACAGAGGAAGATTTTACAACCCTAAAAGGGAAAATCATGTAGATAATAAAAGAGAAAATGGAGATACAAATATAAGAAGAGGGAAATTGATTTTATCAATAGAATCGGAGAACGCAAGGGGAACGTAAACAGACCAACAAATTTGGGGATAACAACAATCCTGAAAAAATGCGAAATAATGAGAAACACAAGGAAACTGACGGGAACAAGAATAGGAATATCGGAAGATCTGGATAAGAAGACGAGAAACGAAGAAGCAACTACTCCCATATATGATAGAAGCTAGAAAAAATGGACAAAAAGTGATAATAAGAAAAGATAACCTGATAATAAATGGAGAAGAGTAGAAGATAGAAGACCTAACAGAAAAAGAAGAGGGAATAGTGAAAGAAACAGCAAACAAGGAAACAGATGAACAAAGGAAAAGAGGTAGATCCTGAGGGGAAGAAATCAGATCACCCCAAGGCGCAGTACCAAAAAAGAAAAACTGGGGACAAACAGTACTGTCACCCTTCCAAATCACACAAGAAATGGACGACAACAAAATGCAAATAATGGGACTGAACGAAATAAAGTGGAAAATAAAAGGAAATAAAAGATTAAGAAACAAACACGTAATATCCTATGCCGGAGTCGAGACAGAAAAGAGCAACAGAAGGGGTGGGAATAATTATAACGGAAGAACTAAATAAACGAATAATAAAATGGAAAGCAGTCCACTCAAGAATAATAATAGTTAACAATAAAACTACAACAAATAATAAACATACAAATATACGGATCAATAGAAGGTACACCTAAAGAGGAAGTGCAAGAATTTTACAACAATCTACAAGAAACACTACACGAAGCAAGAGAGGAAATAGAACCAACCATAATAATGGGAGATTGGAATGCGAGAGTGTGGAACGACCAAAACAGGGTATGGGATGCATGGGAATACATGGAGAACAAACAATAAACCGAAATGGGGAGAAAATGATCGAGTTCTGTCAGAGAAATGACCTGCTGAGAGGAAACACTATGGGAACAAGAAACGGAAGATAAGTACACCTTTGTCGCAGAAGAACGTAACGCGAAAAGCTTGATAAATTATATAGTATTCACACAATCCCTAAGAGAGACGACACAGGACATAGAAACGAAAAAAGAGGCGGAAATAGGAACAAACCACGGGCTAGTAGTAGCAAAATTAAGAGAAACAGTTAATAAGAGCGAAGAAATAAAGTACAATAGGATAGCACTATATAAATTAAAAGAACCGGAAAGACAAGAAGAATACCAAAATAGGACAAATGAACGACTTCGTAAACTAATAAATGAAAAAATGAGAGAAGACCTGGAGACAAAATCGAAAAAATTCAAAGAAATAACAGAAGTAGTGGAAGGGGTATGTGGAAGAAGAAACGTCTACAAAAATCTAAAAAGAACAAGATGGTGGACTGAAGAGATAAAAAAAATGGTCAAAGAAAAGAAACAGGCGTGGAACAAAGGATACAGAAGATAAAGAAAAAAGAAGTAAGGTTAAGCAAACAAAAAAAGCGAAAAAGGAGAGTTGGAAAGAGTTTGGACAGGACATAAAGGACAAGCACAAAGTGAACACAAGAAAGTTCTGGGCAATAGTGAAAAGAGCCAGAAAAGAAATAGAAGCAATAAAAAATAAACAGCAGGAACTCAAAGTGGAAATAACAAAAATACTGGAAGCCTGGAAAGAGTTCTACGCAGTCAAATTTTGAAGGAGAATTAACCGATGAAAACGAAGATGAAGAGGACACAGTAGAAATACCAGAGACAACCACAGAAGAATTGCAGGAAGAGATAAAACAGATTAAAATAGGAAAAACGAGCGGAGAGGACGAAATAACACCAGAAATGCTGAATTACCTAGGGGAAGACGGGATAAAATGGCTACATGAAATATTAAAAGAAGCATGGAAATCGAATATATATATATATATATATATATATATATATATATATATATATATATATATATATATATATACAGTGTGTCCGAGATTCAGCATGTATGTATTGCTATATTCGTTAATATTGAAGATAGAATGTCGGTTAAATGGGGAAAATTTTAGAGAATTTTATGGCTATCATCATGGTAAAGTCAGATTTGAAGTAACTTTTTTGTTTTGAAATAATTGAAAAAACAAAATTGTGCATTTTCTATTACCCCTGTAGCTCTTTTATTTGAAGTCTGACAACATTTTGATTTGTACATTATTATGACACTTTCAAAAGACAATTTTAAAAAAGTACCAAAATTTATCTACAGTCATTTGTTTTGAAATACATACACTAACTATTGTTTTTCATATGGACGCCATCTTGGATTTTTACATTATCGAATAGTATTTTTATCACCTTTTCAGCGATGTATCACATGATACGAGAATTTACTTCCAACTATCAAAATTTAAACCCTTGCTAATGTATCTGTTTTACTTACAAAATTTAATACATTTCTAACTTTTGTTTTGGACGCTATTTGGATTTTACATTATCGAATAGTGGATTTTAACACCTCTTCAACAATGTATTACATGATATGAAAATTTACTTTCAGCAACCAAACATTTAAACAAAATAAAATATGAGGCCATGGATAATAAGTGCAATGACTGACAAGAAGATGACATAATTTATTTATTCGCGTAAATTATTCGCAATATTAAGTACTTGGAAAAATAATTGTTCTTGTTGTCATTGTTATTGTTTATTATTGTTATTCTGTTATTCGTTTGTGTTGTTTTTATTGATTGTTCCTGTTGTTATTATTGTTAATATTTATTCCTGTTTTGTATCTTGGTGCAAGATTTTGAAATATGGCGTTAAGATATTCCAATGAAGAGAAGCTAGATATGCTTGAAATCTATTTCAAAGCAAATAGAAATGCAATAAGAAATTATGAAGAAATATTTCCGATCGGGTTCAACCGTATAAAGACATTTCAGGACTTTAGTGATGAATTTATTATCATATGGCAGTTTTGAGAAGGAAAGACCTAAAAAGTATGTTAAAGATAATGAAGGTAATAATAATGCTGTTCTAAATTTTGTTGGTGAAAACGAAGCATCTTCGGTTAGAAAAATGGCCGATGTATTACACATTCCGAAATCCTCCGTCCATGACATTTTAAAAAAATAAATTTCATCCATTCAAACCAATTATTACACAAGCGTTACGAGACGGTGATTTTGAGAGACGAATGGCATTTTCACGGTGGTACATTCAAAAATCTGGGGAATATCCTTAATTCTTGTCCAACGTTTATGGACGGATGAAACCAGATTTACAAATTGCGGAATTTTTAATAGGCACCATGCGCACTTCTGGAATGTGGAAAATCCCCATAAAGTTTGTGAAAGGAGATTTCAAACCAGATTTGGTTTCAATGTATGGTGCGTAATTATAGGTATAAATAAAATTTTCTTAAAAGTTTATTTTAAATGTAACATTTTAGGAAATAACTTGATTGGACCATTCATTTATTTTCAATTATAATTTAAACGGAGTCCGATACGTAGAGATGTTGCAAGAACAAATCATACCCGCTCTGAGAAACATCAATCCAAATTTAGAAAATATTTGGTTTATGCAAGACGGCTGTCCAGCACACAATTCAGCAGACGTTGAGCAATATTTGCAAAGAGTATTTAATAATTAATTAATTTCCAATAATGGGGACATTTTATGGCCTGCCAGGTCCCCTGACTTGAACCCACTAGATTTTTATTTATGGGGTCATACAAAAACGAGGTGTACTATTTCGACACTCCAGAAAATCTTGACATTTTAGAAAATAGAGTAAGACATGTACTAAATTCTGTAAATAGAAATACGTTAGGGTTACACATTCAGTGTTAAATTGTTGTAGAAAATGTGTGGAGTGTAGAGGGGACATATCGAGCATGTTTTATGATATTTACTATTATCGGTTTTGTTTTTATTTTACTTATTAGAAATAACAATAATTAGGAATCTAATTGTATAAATTTTTCATTTATTAATCCATGCCTTCTCAAGGCCTACTATTTCAATTTTATATTTTTCAAATTTTTGATAGTTGAAGTAAATTCTCGTATCATGTGATACATCGCTGAAAAGGTGATAAAAAATACTATTCGATAATGTAAAAATCCAAGATGGCGTCCATATAAAAAAACAATAGTTAGTGTATGTATTTCAAAAACAAATGACTGTAGATAAATTTTAGTACTTTTTTTTTAAATTGTCTTTTAAAAGTGTCAATAATGTACAAATCAAAATGTTGTCAGACTTCAAATAAAAGAGCTACAGGGGGTAGTAGAAAATACACAATTTTTGTTTTCTTCAATTATTTCAAAAAAAAAAAAGTTACTTCTAATCTGACTACCATGATGATAGCCATAAAATTCTCTAAGACTTTCCCCATTTAACCGACATTCTATCTTCAATATTAACGAATATAGCAATACATGCATGCTGAAACTCGGACACATTGTATATATATATATATATATATATATATATATATATATATATATATATATATATATATATATATACACTAAAACTTAATAGAAAAGCAATAGAAGGAGATAAGGAGCTATACCTCATTTTCATCGATTTGAAAGCAGCGTTTGATGCAGTACACAGACAAGCAATATGGAATAGCCTGAAAGAACTAGAAACGCCGGAACAACTGATCCAAATAGTAAAAAGTACGTTTCAAACAACAAGAGGAATAGTACAAATTGCAGGACAACGGCCGGAAGAATTTATGACGAGAAAAGGAATAAAACAAGATTTGTAGACTGGGGTTGAATACAAGATACTCCATCTTGGACTCATAGTAACAAAGTACGGCGAGATGGTAGTTATGGAACTGGTGGAATTTAAATGCATACTACCTAAGTGTTTCCATAAGTTGTTCAAGGCCGAAGATCAACGTATACAACAATTTAACGACCGGATGAAGAGTAAAAATGTTTCAATGTGTTCTTTGGACCAATAGGGAAAACAGCCAATTTAATATTCAATTACAAAACGGTATTATAATTACTATGTTATGTGATGCTGAGATTGACTTAATAAAATTTTTGTGTTCGTGGTACTTGAGATTGATTTGATACAACTTAATTACGACTCATAATTAAAATCAAAACAAGTGGTCCTTAACAGAGGGACGAATACCCGACGTCCTATACCTGTCTTACGAGATAGTATGACGGCCCTCATACTGTTTAAAATTTCCCGTCAAGGGGCCACACAAAGGGGGCGAAGACCCTAACACCAGTTCCTATACCTGGCTTATGAAATAGTATCCATTTCAAATTTCCTCCCAAAACAAAACGGCCGAGGGCTTAGATTATAATTCATAATATAATTGAACGCTGATCCCCTCACGCCTTCCCACACGACTACCCTCTCAGAAATTTAATTATGACTCCTAATTAAAAACAAAATGGCCGCAGAAAAGAAGGCGTAATCAAACACAAAATGGCAGAGGGATTTGATTATGACTCATAATTAATAACAAAATGGTGCCCAAATTTGAATGTGACTAATAGTTAAAATTATTGGATTTTGACCGACCCTCGCCTTCCCACGTGATTACCCTCACACCAGTCACGTGACCACCCCGCACCACTAAACCCAGGGGGTTGGCTGATAAAAAGACTTATTACTCCCAAAAGAGCCTTGATTAAGGTTAAAACGACATCAGGGGGTTGAAAGTGGCCCCAAAGAGAATCCGACCCTACCTCACCCGCAGTCCGACCACCCATATCCCCACTCCTTCCACCACCACTTTTAATTAATTATGACGTCAGGGTCTCAAGCGACCCCATTCTGCTATCGCACTTATACACAATTGCTTCACCGTTCCAATGATACAGATTTTTTAGCTGATGGATTCGTTAACACCACTTTAAAGGTAGGTTCAACGTTGTCAGTAGATAAGCACCGGTACTGGCGCATTTTTTTCAAAATCCCGTGTTATTTCTTCTCGAGTTTTCCAAAGTTCTTGCTGGTCATGTTTGGTCCCAACAGCCGATCAATAGCGTTCTTTTATTATTGGAGGAAATCTACATTAAGCATGACATCAATAGAGATGTGAGCGAATAGTTGCCTGCCGATGGCTGCATGGGGTAAGCAGATGATGGCTATGTGTGGGTGGCTGCATGCTGATGACTCCATAGGAATAAGCGCATCGGACACAGTATAGAGGATGGCTTGGAGGTTGGAGGTGGCAGGATCTGGGTGGTTGCATACGGGTAAGCACATGGGGGATGGTAGCATAAGCTACATTAGACATGGCTGTATAGGGGTTGAGGTCAAGGTTGGGGATGGAAACATGTGGGTGGTTGTTGATGGTTCTATATGGGTAGTTGCTGATGATTGCATGCTAATGGTTGCAGAACCGAAAGCACATAGGGGGTGACACCATGCGGGCGGTTGCATGCGGATGGCTACATAGGGGTACACGTATTGTGTATGACAGCGTGCTCGTAAATAAACACACGATAATAGTAATTTATTGTTACAAAATACATTCTAACTACATCTTCAATACTTTTGGATTACTTGCCGTGGCGTATGAAATAAATATTTAGCATTGGAATGTGAGGTTCTGTAATATCTCATTAGATAAACATAACTTACTATCTACCAAACTAAGGGGTTGAGGGTGTAGTTGCTAAGAGATGGAAGCATTAATATCTAACAATTTCTCGGCGATGTTGTTGGAGCATGTACAGGTTATCCCATTTTCGTATGTTTTACGGGGTATCTCGCTTATTTTTTTAGGTTAGAACCTTGCGGTTTTCGCGACACCGTGCTACTTTTTAATGAAACCAAAGATGCACTAATCAAATTTGCATAGCCATCTTAGTTTTTGTGCTACAGGTTGATTTTGGAAACATTGCATTTTCAGCCATCCCCTGTAACTTTGTTATTGTCAGATATATTAAAAAAGTAAAAACTGATATTTGTAGATTTTTTTTACGTAGAATCCAGTGGCGATTCTCAGATTTTCTTTAGAGGTCACAGTTTTTGAGATATTGACATAACCTACTTTTTTTTAATGGGACGTTCTGTCTATTTTTTTTAAATCTTTTTCCCCTGGCCAAGAGCTTTTCAAAAATATAGCATAGTCTATATTTATTTTTATAAATAACGTGACAAGATGATTTTTTTCTATAATTTACATTGATAAAAAGCACAATCACAAATAACAAATATTGTTCAATTTGCAGACCATTATGTCTCCTACAAGTTTCACAAAGTTTATAAATTCTTTTAATAGCATTTTCCAAAATAAATGATTGTCTTCGTAATTCTGCAAAAGCATTTTCCGTTGCAATTTTTAATTGTTGCATGTTGGCATATTGCCTTGAATAAATTTTATTCTTTAAATACCCCAACAACAAAAAATCCAAAACCGAGAGATCCGGTTATCGTGGTGGCCATCGAACAGGTCCATTTGTTCCAATCCATCTAGCCAGTTTCGTATTATTCTATCATTGTGGGCTGGAGCCCCATCCTGCTGGAAGAATATATCGTTCAGTTGAGTCAGTGGAATATCTTCTAAAATGTTCATAGTTTTTTCTTGTAGAATTTTTAAGTACCCATTAGAGTTTAGGTTTTCTTCATAAATCTTGTAAACTATTTTTCGGTTAAAAATAAAGCAGGAGACATTAAATCCGAATCTGCCTTGACGCTCTCTAGGAAAAATCACGTGGGTGCTTTCTTGACTCCTGAGTTTTCATATTTATAAACCAACTGCAGAAGTCCAATCTACGTTCAGCATCACCAGGGTGCAGATGATGAACAAGTTTATACTTGTAGGGTTTGAATTTATGTTTTTAAAATCGTTTGCACTGTTGTTTTAGACACACCGGTCTCTTCATCTATTTTCCTGCACGAGGTTTCAGGAGTGGCTTGAACAACTGCTAAAACGTTGATCTCTAATTTCTCGTTCTCTTTGTTGTAAACTCGGGGTCGAAGTTTGTCAAAACATCCAGATTAAGATTAAATTTTAATTTTGAAATATTCTTCTGTCGGGTTGTCTTCTTTCGGGATATCTATATGACAAAATAGGTATCTAAAATAAATACAAATTCTAAGGTAAAGATTAACTGACCTGTTCAGATAGAGTTCTAAGGCCTGGCCTGCGGTTTCATTAGATAATATGAAGCAGGTATTCATATCATATTTCTCAAAGTTTTTAAATTTTTGGTTTCGAGCCATATTAAAAATAATTAAACAACGACAAGAACAAGAACGATAACAATAAACAAAAACAACAAATAATAATAAATATCAGCACTAAATTTGGGAAAATGTAACCAGGAATAATTTGAGAGAAGCAGAAACTTCAAAAATCAAATACCTAAGTAATGGTAGAACGTTAATTATTTTGTTTTTTGCGTTACCATGGTTACCCACGTCTATCCACTATTATCAATGTAAATTATAAAATAAATATAAACTATGCTATATTTTTGAAAAGCTCTTGGCAAGGGGAAAAGATTTTAAAAAAATATATAGGGTGTCCCATAAAAAAAAGTAAGTTATGTCAATATCTCAAAAACTGTGACCTCTAAAGAAAATCTGAGTACGCCACTGGATTCTACGTAAAAAAATCTACAAATATCAGTTTTACTTTTTAATATGTCTGACAATAACAGAGTTACAGGGGATGACTGAAAATGCAATTTTTCCAAAATCACCCTGTAGCACACAAACTAAGATGGCTATGGCAAATTTTATTAGTGCATCTTTGGTTTCATTAAAAAAATAG
This sequence comes from Vesta saturnalis, assembly GCA_036346205.1. NCBI lineage: Eukaryota > Metazoa > Arthropoda > Insecta > Coleoptera > Lampyridae > Vesta > Vesta saturnalis. The sequence goes on along the minus strand of JARFJB010002108.1, from coordinate 4,211,042 downwards.
CACGGTGTCGGGAAAATCGTAAGGTTCTAACCTAAAAAATAAGCGAGATACCCCGTAAAACATACGAAAATGGGAAAGCCTGTACAGGGTGGTCTTGTTCGCATTGAAGCGAGAAAAAGAATCAAAAGATTTCATTATGCCTGTCGATCGTATGTATGAAAGATTAGCAGAAGCAACAGGCTGATTTTTACTGTAAATACAGGTGAAAGGTAAAACTAATTAAACTTCTGTAGTTATTTATTTTTGTATGTTACTAAAATTGGATTTTAAAATGTTTTATCAATTTGTGATTTATTTTACATATTGGTATTAGAATTTGAAATCCTTCTACAAAAATGTTTTTCGATTAAACAAGGGGGGCCTCATTAACTTGCACATTGCTGTGCAACGTAGTAGTTATTTCAACGTTTGTGTTCTGTCCTCCTGTTAGAAGTATGTCAAGTTATAATATTATAATCACATTCAGAAGCTTCATTCAAGTTTTTATAGTATACATTTACATCTACTATTACTTAATCTATGAATTATCGAACAAATAATTTTTCACATTTTCTAGCCGGCGCAATAAACTAATAGTGTGAATTGAATAAATACTTGTCGTATTGTAATAATACTTTCTGGCACATATTTTAATGTAATGACGCTAATTGATTGATTCCTGTTGCTGGTTCCTAAAAATATAAATATTTAGACCTGCGTTCAACGATGAGTTTTATTAATTTAGCTATTCGATGATTGCTAAGATTAACAACTAAAAATCTTATCAGAAGTTATTCTTATTTTCTGTTGGGTGTAATTAAAAGTTTATAAAACGTTGAGCTTCATTTTTGCGAATCCTTGTTAAAAACAGCTGTTGTTGAACAGGTTAGGTAATTATTATAAGTTTTTTAATTAATAATAATTTTTAAGGTTAGGTAATGTTTACTAACTAAAAAAATTATTTGAACGCAAATATGAAATAGGTAATCCAACACATACCTAAACTGAAATTGTTGCAAATGATCATTCAATAAAAATGTATTCAGTTACGATACGAAACGTTAAAAAAATCGATAATTACTAAATTTATCCATTTGCCGTATATTTTTAGGTTGGCTTTTTTCGCTACCGAAGTTTCCCGATTATAACATCGTTTAAGTGTTTCAAATTGTAGAAAATCGCGCCGCTCATCTCGAGTGCCACGAGGTTTTGTAACTACTCTACTTTAAGAATCAGATGTTTCTGCTAACGGGTGAAATATTCTCCAGTACGTAGTTTTAAAGGGCCAGCTCGAACTTCCACTTCCACATTGAAGAATTAAAGAAAATAATAGAATAACAGAATTATAGAAAATACTCATCATTACCTTAAAAGACGCTTGTTCTAAGTTCTGAAAATGGCGATTTTTAATGAATGGAGTTGGTTTAATTTCAAAAATAACGTAGTGCAAACGAACAATAATATGAAAATATAAAGAGGTTATGTTTTCCTAAATTATATTTTACGTTTGACAACAGTGCCATGAAACAAAATGATAGCGTTATTAGTAGATGACTCAAGTTAAAGCGCGTCCAAACTACCAAACCTACAAATACAGTATGACGCTTATGGAAAAACAGTGCAGGATTGCCAAACTTATTATGCTAACAGATTACTGCCCCTATAATACCGTATTATGGTTATAATAATACAGTATCTACGGTACGAGAGAGACAATTTCTAACCTCCAAATTAATAAAAATATTTTCAATGCAATACAATAAATCTGCAATGTACTTATGACTACAACGAAAAAGACTATGCTTAATCTATACAAATCGGATCTTTGAACTGTATTTTTTAGAAAAGCGAAGTAGGCGTATGTAATGTAGGGGTATATTACATGGCAATATGATAGGTTAGATTACCCTGTACATGAGATTGTGAAAGAAGCTCAATAAACAACAGGATGAGCAAATGGTAACTTTATCCTTTGCCTACGGAAGCAGCATTTATACAAAATATCAATTTTATTAAAGTTTGGTTATAGCTGCATCATTTATTTCCATTGTAATATAATATAAGAAGTGAGGCTATTAAATAACCAGACTGATGCTGTAAAATATTTTATTTTGATTTAATAGCCACACCTCGTATTTTAGTAAACTTTTTGGTTCTTTAGTACAGTTTAATCACTCGAATCGGTCTTCGATAGGTCTCCGGATGATGATTCTGTAACGTTGATTATAAACTCTGCAATATCATCTTGAAGGTTATCAGCTACCCACATCTTACGTTCAACGACCTTTACACGATATATAACGTTGTCAATTTTCAATCGTCACTTTTTCGTAACCAAATTTTATTAATTCCTTCATGTCTTTAACTTTAAAAGTCTTATTATTCATTTTAATCTGATGTCTGACTTGTGCCCACACCATTTCTATTGGGTTTAATTCGCAGTGGTCGGGTGGCAAACTAAAAACCTCATGACCTCTTTCTAGTGCCATAACATCAAGTTTATTCTTGTCATATAGATGCCTCACTTGTGCTACAGTAGCCAATAGGCTTCGCTTCAGCATGTTATCTTCAATGGAAATTTCTTTCTTACTGAGCCAAACTATAATTTGTTCTTTTCGCCACACCAACGTTGGAATCTTCTCTACCTTCCTGCTGTGGTAAGAAGCATTGTCAATAACCATAATTGAATTTGGTGGTATATTTGGAATGAGTTGATTGATAAACCACTTCTCGTAAGTGTCTGCATCCATTTCATTGTGCACATCGGCTGTGTTCTTTTTACAGAGGAAAGTAAGTTCCGCATCACGAATAAAACTATTATCGCCACCAGCAAATCGGGGTCCAAGACCACTTGGTGGTTTTAAACATGTACTGAGCCCTTAAACGAATGCCTGCCGGCCACTTTCAATAGTGATGTCACACCATGCCTTACTAACTGTGTGCACCACGTTAACCCACGATGTAATGTAATACTGCTACCGAAAAAATCAATTCATCGGTGTGTATAGGAATGGAAAAATATTATCGCGGGTCTGACTTATAATAAGTAAAACAAAGACAATACAATCAGTTCACGTGCTGAGTGAGATAGAATACACAACAAACTAAAAGCGCTGATGCCATACATGCGTCTTTTGAGTAGGCTACTATCAATGACACATTTAATTGCTACTGTCAACGAGAATAGAAAATTGGTGTTTTTGCATGTCCGGCACAATACTCATGTGTTACACTGAAGAAAATATACAGATTAAGTGGTATTATTCAGGAAGCACTGCACAAGAAATAATGGGCAGGTTTGCTTTTTCCTTTGAAAACAGGTCAATTCCACCAGAAAGTACCATTATACGTACTGTTTGTAAATTTGAAAAATGTTGATGTTTAAATAATTGTAGTAGCATTGATGGTAATGATGGTGAGCATCCTGGTCGTAACTTAAACGAAGAGCGCGAACTCCAAGAAATTGCAGTGTGTAGTTTAGCAGAAACGAATGTCCCGTGCAATAGTACAAAAATTACTGAAGAAATGAATATTGAACCAAGAACAATATCTTGAAAAGGAATAAATACTGTTGCTATAAGTTGCAAACTACACAAGAAATTTTATCACAGATTGGGTTACTGCCTTGGGCAAGCTGGATGTCTTTTCGAAAATCTTATAAAGTAGTGTTTTGAAAAAAGTGTATTCTGTTCATTTTCAAAAATAGTTGATTTTTCAATAAGAATTATAATGCTAAAGTTAAACCTTAAACTTAAGTTATACTATCAATGCAAACACTAATGTTCTTGTTTGTAGCTCTCGTAAGTTTCTTCTTGGTTCTTACGAGTAGTATCGAACCAGAACCATATAAATTCGCAATTACAATAAACTTCGATGTTTGAGGTATTATCAATTAATATTTAAGTGTAAAGTATTTACTTAATGGTTTCAAAGAACACGCGACTTTTAACATCATCTTAATTGCTTTGGTTTCGTTAGAAATGTTGAAGCTAGATTAAGTTGTTCATATTTTGTGCCTACATGCAAATGTGTACAAGTGGCAACATCGGTAAAGTTATGTCTCTCTCACACTCATATAATGCTTATTGGCTTTCCTTCTAGTTTATTATACACCAGACCCGCAATAATGTTTTTCCATACCTGTATAATATATTTACCTAAAAAGTGAACATTGTTAATTATGCGAAATACGACATTATTTTATAAACATGTAATTAGAGGTCGAATAAAAAGACTAAGTACCTTCTTCTCAGAACTTTCTGACGCATCTTAAGTATTTATGCCTCTATCTTATAATGCCATCACGTTCAACAAAGATACTCTTGCGTCGCATCTTTTGAAACTCAAAACCTATATCTTTCTAGAGGTTTAATAGTGTACTGCGTTTAAAATTTGGTAGATCATCATCACCATTATTGGTGAAATATTTTTCGTGCACTTTACGTCGAATAATTGACCGTATATTCTGGTCATATACATGAAGACGATCATTGAGTTGTGCACCTTTTCGTTTCATGCGTTTTTTCGGACTAGCTACTGCTCCGGTTTGGAGCTTCCATCTTCATATGATACAAAATTCTACAAAATAACCCCAATCATACAGCTATACAAATTATTCATCATTACCTTATAAGACGCGTGAATAAGATGTAGGCGTTCTGAAAAGAACGGTTTTTAATAAATAGAGTTAGCTTAGTTCGATAAATATCGTAGAAAGAGCAAGCAATAAATTTGACAGTACACGGAGTTGATATTGAGTTGTTATTAAATTACATTTTACGCTTGACAACATCGCTATGAAGAACAAGGATACCATTATTTAGAAATGACTAAAGATAGTAAAAGAGAGAGTTACTCCATAAGAACCGTAGTGAATTACGAGGTTTAGACAGACTATTGTAAAAGAGACCTTAGTCTATAAGGGCCCGTACTACACATGGAGATTTGGACAGTCACAGTCTATAGCTCGTTGTCGCCGGGATGGGATGCACCGAATTCAAGCAGTGTACTTCTGTTGGCAACACAGTATATAAATTCAGTAAAATTAATTGGTAAACAGTGCTCTAAATAATTTGATAACGTTATGAACATAAGTTTTGTGTAAAGTGTATCATTAAAAAACACGAATTCTTCAAAATGTCTTATGAGATTGATATGAAACTTATTAAAATCGAACCTAAAGTGGAAGACGGAATAAACCTACTACATCCAACCCAACGTCTTATGGTAAATAGTGATCTAATACAAGGTGAAATTAATTACCGTTCAAGTATTATAAAATTTAACACTATTTTTACAGATAATGTGAATATTAAGAAAGAAGACACCTCTTCTCTAATCAAAGTTGTCAGCTCAAATGAAACAGATCAGGTAAAGAAAAACAGTGTGAAACACATCACAGACATACGATGTGAAAGTAATCATTCAAATAGTTCAACAATGTTGCAAGAAATTTCAAAACATGACGTTTCAAAATACAGTTCAAATTTTAAATACAAATGTAACCATTGCGATTTTATAACAAAGTGGAAAAAAAGTTTAAAGTGTCATCTTTCAAAACACACTTCAAGTTTTGAATACAAATGTGACCAGTGTGATTATGCAACAAGACAAAAATATAATTTAAAATTTCATCAAAAAAAGCATTCTTTAAGTTCGAAATATAAATGCCATCATTGCGATTATGATACACATCACAAACCTTATTTAAAAAATCATCTTAAAAAACATTCTTCCAGTAACCAATACAAATGCAACCAGTGTGATTATGTAACATGCCGCAATGATACTTTTAAAGTTCATCTTAAAAAACACTCAAGATATAAATTCAAATGCTACCAATGTAATTATGGAACACACCACAAATATCTTTTAAAAATTCATCTTGAAAAACACTCTTCGAGTTATGAATTCAAATGTGACCAGTGTGTTTATGTAACAAATCGCGAAAGAAATTTAAAAATTCATCTTAAAAAACACTCTTCAAATAATGAATTCAAATGTAACCAATGTGATTATGCAACATACCGCAAGGATAATTTTAAAGCTCATCTTAAAAAACACTCTTCAGGTTATGAATTCAAATGCGACCAGTGTGTTTATGCTACAAATTGTAAAAGTAATTTTAAAATTCATATTAAAAAACACTCTTCAAGTTATGAATTCAAATGCGACCAATGTGATTATGCAACATACCGCAAGCATAATTTTAAAGCTCATCTTAAAAAACACTCTTCAAGTTATGAATTCAATTGTGACCATTGTGTTTATGCAACAAAGCGCAAAAGTAATTTTAAAATTCATCTTAAAAAACACTCGTCAAGTAATGAATTCAAATGCGACCAATGTGATTACGCAACACACCGCAAGGATAATTTTAAAGCTCATCTTAAAAGACACTCTTCAAGTTATGAATTCAAATGCGGTCAGTGTGTTTATGCAACAAATTGCAAAAGCAATTTTAAAAAACATCTCCAAAAACACTCTTCAAGTTATGAATTCAAATGTGACCAGTGTGATTATGCAACAAAACGCAAAAGTAATTTTAAAATTCATCTTAAAAAACACTCTTCAAGGAATGAATTCAAATGTGACCAGTGTGATTATGCAACACACCGCAAGGATAATTTAAAAGCTCATCTTAAAAAACACTCCTCTAGTTATGAATTCAAATGTGACCAGTGTGATTATGCAACACATCACAAAAGAAGTTTAACAACTCATCTTAAGAAACACTCTTTAAGTTATGAATCGAAATGCAACCAATGTGATTATGCAACAAATAACAATATATTTTAAAAAAACACTCTTGAAGTTATGAATTTACATGTAACCAATGTGATTATGTAACACATCTTAAATGTAATTTTAAAATTCATCTAAAAAAACACTCTTGCAAATGCATCCAGTGGGATAATGCAACAAATCACAAAACTCATTTTAACATTCGTCTTAATAATCACTTTTCAAGTTATGCAGCCAATGTGACTATGCAACAAATAACAGATTTAACAATTCATTTCAAGAAACTCTTCGTCACTTTTTCTATGTGTATTATATGAATTTTCCATACTTTGGGGCGGATTTAACCCCTCAGATGTGCAGTAAATGATTGCTAATTTTTTGAGGATAATAGAGGTAAATGCAAATTACAATGTTGGAGTTAGAAGGGAAACCTTTTTTGTAAGGGTGTTATATGAATTTTTCTATACTTTGGGGGTGGATTTCAACCCCTCAGACGGGCAGTAAATGATTCCCAATTTTTTTAGGATAATAGTGGTAAATCGAAATTACAATATTGGAGTTAGAATGTGAAACCTTTTTTCTAAGGGTGTTATATGAATTCTTTGTTACTTTGGGGGTGGATTTCAACCCCTCAGACGGGCTGTAAATGATTGTCAATTTTTTTTGGGATAATAGTGAAATATTCAAATTACATTGGGGGGATTTAGAATGTGAAACCTTTTATCGACGGGTCTTATGTGAATTTTTCTATATTTTTGGGGTGGATTTCAACCCCTGAGACGAGTAATAAATGATTGTCAATTTTTTTGGGGATATTAGTGGTAAATGCTAACTACACTGTGGGGGTTAGTATGTGAAACCTTTTTTCTATGGATGTTATATGAATTTTTCTAAATTTTGGTGGTGGATTTGAACACCTTAGACTGGCACTAAATGATTGCCATTTTGTTTGGGTATACTAGGGATAAATGCGAATAATACTGTTAATGTTAAATTGTGAAACCTTTATCTTGACAATTGTTTTGAGGACACTAATGGTATATACAAATTAGCTTGTAACTATCAAAATATAAAAACTGTTGCCTGAGAGTGATGGAAAGTTTTGATTATTTTAATTTGTTGTTCTTTTTGAATCTCAAGGGCTAGTTTGGATTTGGTGTTAAGCGTGGGATCTTAAATTTCCTATTTGGCTGCTGTATAATGGCAGCTTAAACGTGTACGCTTGCGCATATTTCTTTCTAGTGATAAACGGCGCGCCACTGGTCGTTGTTTTCGGCATTTTGGCTACCAACTTCACATTGTTTAGTCTTGAAACGATCTCTACATATCAGACAGTCAATTTAAAAATTCATGTAAAAAGACACAAAAGAGACCAATGTGTAGATGTAATACATTAGGAAGGTAAGCTAAAAATCCATTTTAAAAATACTTTTCTGGTTAAAAATACAAATGTGATTATTAGATATCTTACCATTCATAAACGTATGTGTGTGTTAGTGTTTAATTTATAGGTGTAACTTTGTTGGTATAATGTTTATGTTTCATGTATAATTATATTATTCACAGTGTCTAAGTGTATACTGCTGTGTATCGAACACCTGGAGTTTATAGATAAATATGATCATTCATCAAACATTCAAATGGATTAATGTAAAGTAGACCTTCGTAAATTAACAGTAGTTTTGTATTATAATTTATTTTTATTGTTGTCTAGGTTTTAGATTTCAAACTTATAATTATCACACGAAATTTCCTTTTATAAAAATAAAACATTGTTATGGTTAAATGTTACACCTTTATTTTTAATAGCACATTTGAAGTCATAATTGTTTAATTTGTTATATCAAATTGTTTATGCACCAGACTTAATTGTCAGAGAATACCGAAAAAAATGTGTCATGTTATTTACCTTTTCTTATTGTTGTGTGTATAGGTGTTTAATGTTATAGAAAGTATTCATTTGTACAAATGCTACATAAACAAATTATCCAGCGTAAAAAAATCGTTTAAGAATGAAATAGTATTAAGTAATGATATAGGGCCCGTTCTGACTCACGGTATACGAATTTTCTACTGAAGGTCAAGTCAGTCAATCTGTCGTGCACGTGCGTAATCCTTCGCTAATCATATAGGGCCGATACTGACTCACGTGGCTAGTCATACAGAGCCGATCCTGGCTCACGCGAGAATTGCAATAAGTGTGCGAGTGAGAGAGAGAATGTGTGAATGTCCAAGGTTACTGCTCTTCAGTGTATGCTAATAAGTAAAGGTAAAGGTAAAAAATGATAGTTTTCAAGGTCAAATATGATTGACCTATGGTGGTATCATATTACATTTATTAGAAATATAAAAATAGAATCAGTTCGTGGAAACAAGAAGTTTTTGTCTAGGTTAGTGATTTTGAAGGATGCAGAGTTATAATAAAAGGGCGTTCTTTGCGTGCGCACGATTCAGTAAACTTTTTATTGGCAGACGTGACGAAAGTAATACGTATAATAAGAAGAGAAAGTACAGCAAAAGTATTAAGTATTGACGAGAGAAAGAAGAGGCTTGAGGAGTTAGTGAAAAAATAAAAGAATTAAAACTAGATATAGAACTGTATGAACTAAATGGAAAAATGCAGCAGCTTCAAGTTAAAAAATAAACGTGTAACTTGTAATGTTTAGCATAGGTATATAATGTATATAAAAAAAAGCAGCTTCAATTTAAAAAATAAACATATGTAACTTGTAATCTTGAGCATAGATACATAATGTATATAAAAAAATGTGGGTTTAGGAAATAACATGCATGAAAGGTGAAATAGAGATTTATTGAAAAGTAAGTGGCAATATATGTTGTTAATGTTGATATGTACTTAGGGAATAATGTATCATGAAGAAAGGTATTCAACAAAAAAGTGAAAATTTAATGAAAGACGCTTTCAAAAAAGTAAATAAATCATTTTAACATGTTTTGTATTTATATTTAATGATGAATCAAGCTTGTACATATAAAAAAAAGCCTATAATTTTAAAATGGAATATCAATAAAGGTATGGTGTGTAATTTTTAATTTAACTATAAATAAAAGAAATGTGGAATGATATGCAAAAGTGCAAGTTGTGTCTCATAAGTAATTGGCCTGCACTTGAACGATATGCATTGAAGAAAATGAATGTATGTGTAGGTGTAGAATGTTAGGAAGAATAGTTAAAAAAGACATATGTGCTTACTAATAAAAAGAGATAAAACACGACTCGATGCGTACTTCCTTTTTTGGGGAGAGTGGTGGGGATTAGCGTGGAAGGGTCTAGATAAAGTCCTAAGAATGTCGCGCTCCCGAAATTTTGAATTTACACCTAATTCCACATGGTAAATTTTTACAAACATGATTGCTTTTTACAAGTGGTGCTTGATTTATTTCATTTTTATTTTACCAAAAAATGTTAAAACGAGCTCACTAAACTGACATTCAAATTTTAATCAAACTGCTTTTTTTTCTACTTACAATAAGAAACAAAAACACACAATTTGTAAAAGCATCACGTTTTTAAAATTGATTGATTTTGGGAAGAAGCAATTACCAAATTTTTATAGAAACACTTTCAACTGCATCAAGAATTACAGGATAATGTGAGCATTTCGCTTTGAAAGCAAAGTACACACACGTTTGAATGAAGACTGTCTATATTTAGAGCTTCCGTTACATTACTCGGCATTTTTACATTGGAATATTATTAAACCATAACGTTAACATTTTTTTACATGCACATTTTTGATAAATTACATAATCTGTATAATTTGATGTACTCATTAATTATTAGAAACTATGTGAGTAGATATACTATACCGATCCTGTCCCACTTTTCTACTATACTTTTTCTACGAGTGTTTTTGCTCAAGGTCAACTCACGTACACATTGTCTACCTCTAAGTACATGGTTTTTCAAGGTCATCATACACATTGCCTGAATCAAAGTATATTCCTAAAGGTCACTGATATACTAGGCTGGTTCTGGCTCACTTTTAGCAGGAAAGTTAAATTTCAAAGTCAATGGTTTTTAAGGTCAAGGTGATCGTACACATCCACGTGGTAGGTTGGTAACATTGCCCGTTTCAAGGTCACCGCAGGCCACGTGGTAGGTTGGTAACCCTGTCTTCACGCTTCAAGGCTGGTAGGTTGGTAACCCTGTCTCTTCAAGGTCACCGATTCAAGGCCACGTGGTAGGAAAGGTTTGTAACCCCGCTGAGTCTTCAAGGTCATGCTCGCACGTGCCCATCACGCTCCATGCAATATTCCTCAAGGTCAATCACTAGAAAAGTTACTGGATTGTTTTTCAAGGTCATTGAAGCAGATGGTCCACGTCAATTGTAGGTTATCCCACACATTACCAACATCTATTCCTCTACGTGGTTTTCAAGGTCATCACATTGCCTAAAACAACAGAGGTGATCTATTGTTCACTCCGACGCTTCAAAGTCTATGCTTCTCATTTTCAATGTCACATCTCTTATGAAAGAACAAAAGCGATTCATTGTTCTGGTCGAGTTATAAAAATAGATTGTTATCTAAATACACTTCGATTCTGAGAAATCAATTTTCAAGAACAAAGGCGATCTATTGTTCAAGGCGATGCTTCAAAGTCTATGCTTATAATTTTCAAGGTTACATCTCTTATAAAAGAACAAAGGCGATCCATTGTTCCGTTATAGTTTCTAAAAATAGATTGTTATCTAAATGCACTTCAATTCTGAGAAATCAATTTTCAAGAACAAAGGCGATCTATTGTTCTAACCTGAACATGGATCTGGTCGTGAGGGTTAAAGTTTTAGAAATCCCAATTCATGGAAATAGGAAGGTTGCATCCAAGTACAATTCTTAGAAATGTGAAAGTACGTCTTGATAGAACCAGTTTTATATTATAGAAAAAGCTAATCCGCTTAAATCACCTACTTTGGGGGTATTTTTATGGGTCAAGGTACTGATAGGGGGCAGTTTCTATAAATCCCCTTATGTCACCTACTTTAGGGGTAAAGGGTAGCTTTTCCAATAGTTATAGGTATTGTGTCAATGAGGATTATCATCTAGGGGTGCTTTAGATCAATTCTGACCCCGAGAAAAATGATGTTTTGATGAACTTAGAATTCTGCGTCGCTTTTGGGAAGAAGAATGACTTTTTGTGCATTTTAAAGAAGAAAATTTAAAACGCTGCTAAACACAAAGGGTGTGTTTATGAGTAGTTTGGGTGCAATCGGAAAACTAGAATCATTTTACAGAACTGTACAAAGGGTGTGTAAATAGTTGTTATAAGTATCTCACAATTATATGTATTAGGTTTAAGTAACTGTATAATTGAAAAATAAAGACTAAGTGTTGTGAATATGTTGTTCTTTTAAGTTAAAGAGACGTAGACAGTAAAATAACTTCAAAAAGTTTTTATAGCACTGGTTTTCGGTATTCTCTTCTCCAACCCATAATGGTTCAACGATTCCTTATTGGCTCTGCATATCTATGTTTGGGCGCGCTTCGATAAACGTGAATTTTATCTGATATCAACCTTCTTCCTCCAAATGAGATACATATTATGTGCTTTATCGAAATCTCCCATAAGGAAATGAAACCCCTTGCGTACGTTGGAACAGGCTTTAAAGAGGTGAAATTGGCCTATATACAACGTATAAAAGAAGATGTATTGGAAAAGAACAAACAATGACAGCTATAGAACAGTATAGAAAGGGAGTTAACAATGGTTAGATTTAAATTTGATGTACTACGTCTATATAAAATGATCCCTAAATAAATAAAAACAATTTACTGGTTATAATGCAGATCGCTAGACGAAGAAACGTGATTGTTTTTAATCATTAAATGGCATTTATGCATATGTGAAGTAAAATTTCTTTTATTATAATGAAAAATACAATGACTTTCCTTTGTATAAAGGAGATTTAAATTGATTTTTTGCAAAAACCTATAAAATTGTTTGGACGTTGCAAACCTCGGATTTATGTCCAGCGTCCCAAAAAACATAAATTTCAGCCCTTTTTATTCCTAAATTGACTATACTTGAACTTAAAAGAGCAAACAGTGACAGCTTGCAGCATAGAAATGGAGTTAATTTGATGTACTAATGTTTCGGTAATTTTTATATAAAAGGTTGTAAATGATCCCTAAAGAAATAAGAAAATCGATTTAGTTATAGTTTTAATGTTGCAGAACGCTAGATAAGGAGACCTGACTGTTTTTATATGAATAGTTTTTATTGTGTGTTAGGCGTTAGAATGTGTTTTCATTGTTTTAAAGGGGATACAATAGGCTTGCATTCATATGTAATTTTTAAAAAATGTGCCTTAACAATTAAGCTTTTTAAATTGAGATCCCCCATTCGTATTTTGATAACGTGCTAGTTATCATATGCAATGTATAGATTTAAGATGGACAAATGTTGTTTAAAGAATATTTGTAAACATAAAACGCTTTCAATTATATGTAAATATCAAATCTACTTTAGTATATTTCATTGAATTAGATAATTTTCTTTAAAGCTAATAGAAAGGTTTTATATACATTAAAAGAGTAATGTAAAAATACCTATTACTATGCATTCGTTTAATCAACGTTTTTTGCTGTGGGTAGTGTTGTATGTATCAGAATACATTTCCCCAAGAACAACGCGATGCCTTCATATGCCTGCTTTTTCAATTCTGTTTTATTATCAGTGCAAGAAGTTGTGCGTGGTAATCCACTCGTTACCGATATAAACCAATTTAATGCGGTTAAAATCTACCGTGGAAAATGGTAGTTTTAATACAAAAGGGTAGCTCGTTAGGTGTAACTGCAGCGCTGAGAGCTCGAGTTCTGTAAATTCAGGTAAATATACTTTAAATAATTTCCTCAATTTGATTTTTGTTTCTGAACATTACCACCCCCAAATTTGGTCAAGCGAGAACCCCCAACGTGGCAGGTGTAGTGGTTGACGCATCAAAATGTGCTATAACGTGTATAAAGTGTTTTTTAGCTAGTGGCGGTATACGTTTTATGTGTGGTAAAAACAGTTGTGAAGTGCTTTGGCTAGGGTGCGTCAAAATAAATACACTAAATGTGTTAAAAAGTGTATCTATTTTTAACTAGTGTTTGTTTTTGCGGGAGCAGGATAGACGGACAATACATAAGCATGAAATTATTTCGGGGCATGTGTTCAAAGTGCTGGATAGGATGTTGAAGTCGATAGTATAGGAAAAGGTTTAATGCAATACCCATTCACTGTAAACAATTAAAACTGGTAAATTCAGTTTTCAAAATCTTACTTTCAATTTACAAATGGTAATATACTTTCCCCCGAATACAATACAAATTAATGGTGAGGGTGTTTAATTTCTCAAATGTTGCTGAATATAACATATTTTCTTTAAACACTTACACATGCACATCACACATGCTTTAAATTAGTTTAACCTTTACATGATTGAGTTGTTAAGACTTCTAAAAGTCTACCTTTCATTTGTATCATTCCGAACTAATATTAATCATATAATTATTAATTAATAAAAATAATAATTATTATAGTCCCCTTTGTGTGCCATAATTGCAGTAGGAAAGGATCCTCTTAAGACTACTAAAATTCTTTCATTTGTATCATTCCTCATTCCGAATTCATATAATTAATAACTGATTAATAATAAATTGATAATATAATTCCTATTAACTATAATCCTCCTGTAAGTAACCGATCATTGAAACGTGATTCAATAGGTAGCCATATTAACTTTTATAGATTACCCCCTACCTATTTTAAAAGCGTTCCTTGATTGTTTCAGTCTTATGAGATAACATTTTAGTAATGATAAGTTGCTTTCAAGCTTAAGAATATTCTCATTCTTTTCAACTACCCTATTACTAATATATCATTCAACTAACCTAATCATACAGGTAGGACAATTTATGTGTTAGTTACTGTCCTGGTACGCTTTTGGTGCCTTAGTTACATACCGATAATGTAATATATAGAATTTTACTTGTTATTGAAATAAAATATATTTAACTACTCCTGAAAACTTTTTTTTATCACATCTGCTACATGCAAAAATTTGTAAAAAGTAGATATACTAGGTGGGATCATAAAATTAAGAGTAAGATTTTGATCACATAATTTACCAGGTTTAAGTAAGGTTCTAGCTAAGCAAGTGTCACACAGATCACGCTAAATGTTTGCTGTTGGTGTAGTAAGGTGATATCAACATAAGGTCAAAGAAACATAAGGTAGATAAAGAGCTGTACTTTGTGTTTTAGTAAAGGAATGTGAATAACAACATATGTTTATATTAATAAAAAATATCATCTTGGAAATGTTTATTCTAGATTATTTATCCTAACTACATACGTATCTCTAGAGTATAAATAAAATGTCACAACCTTTTTACTTATAAAATGGAAATTAAATGATGTAATAATAATAATTCTAATCACTTTGAAAATATCTTCTAGTTAAAAGGAGTGAACGTAGTTAGATCTGAAATAAAATACCTTTATAAGTAGAAATTTCTAAACTTAGTTTAAAAGAAAAAATGTTTATATATGTAGAGGTTAATTATGTTTTTAATAATCTTAGAGGTAAAAATACACACACAGCAATTTAAAAGTATATAGATATATGTTACACTTCCAGGTTTTCTAGTGTAGTTAGCAGTTGCTGAGTTGTTTGTTTGCCCAGTCTAATGTTTTCTAACTGCTGCTTAGCTTCAGCTAAAGCAGCAGTTAAACGCTTAACCTCGCCTACAACCAACACCTCACTATTCGCATAGTTCACAAGAATAGTTTTTAACCACTGTACACTTGTAGTTTTAAAAGCGCTCAGTGAGGTCGCGCCCTGTGTACGCCCTCCCACATGTTGCAATTGTGGTTGTCCGAGGGGTGTAATACTAAGAAAAGAGTAATAAAATACATTAATAACGTGTGAGGTAAGAAATCAGTAAATACTCACTTCTCAAAATATTGAGCAGTCGGACCCACTACCTCCAGCGCTTCCTAGCAAAGGTGGTTGTGCTTGATAATTGGTGGCAACTGTGTAATACTAGAATATATTAAGAAAATACATTAATAATAATGTGAGACACAAAAGCAGTAAATACTCACTTCTCAAAATATCGAACAAAGTCGGACCCAGTTTTAACCACTGCACACTTGTAGTTTTAAAAGCGCTCAGTGAGGTAGGGCCCTGTGTACTCCCTCCCACATGTTGAAATTGTGGTTGTGCGAGGGGTGTAATACTAGAATATATTAAGAAAATACATTAATAATAATGTGAGGCACAAAAGCAGTAAATACTCACTTCTCAAAATATCGAGCAAAATCGGACTCACTACCTCCAGCGCTTACTACCAGAGATGGTTGTGCTTCCGATGTGGTGGTGGAAACTGGTGCAATACTAGAATATATTAAGAAAATAAATTAAGTGTGAGGCACCAAAGCAGTAAATACTCACTTCTCAAAATATCGAGCAAAGTCAACCTCACAATCTTCCTGATCACTATCTCTGATAGCTATCACAGGGTATAGTGTGGATGGTGCTGGTGTTGTTCTGGGGGGGTTGCACCACGATATTTTCCAATATTCTCACTTTCTTCTTCTTCCTCAGTGATAAACGGAGTCGTTTATTAGGTGGCGCCTTTATGAGCAACACCTAATGAACGAGCATTCGCATTAAACATAACATTATATACATATAATTTTGGTAACGTTAACAGAAAATCACTACCAAGTACATCTCCTGTATGAATGCAATCCTATTGTATCCCCTTTAAAACAATGAAAACATATTCTAACGCCTAACACACAATAAAAACCATTCATTTATATAAAAACAATCCGATTCTTTGTCTAGAGATCTGCATACATTAAAACTATAACTAAATCTATTTTCTTATTTCTTTAGGGATCATTTACAACCTTTTATATAAAAATTACCGACACATTAGTACATCAAATTAACTCCATTTCTATGCTGCAAACTGTCACTGTTTGCTCTTTTAAGTTCAAGGATAGTCAATTTAAGAATAAAAAGGGCTGAAATTTATGTTTTTTGGGATGCTGGACATGAATCCGAAGTTTGAAACGTCCAAACAATTTTTTAGGTTTTTGCAACAAATCAATTTAAATCTCCTTTATACAAAGGAAAGTCATTGTATTTTTCATTATAATAAAAGAAATTTTACTTCACATGTGCATAAATGCCATTTAATGATTAAAAACAATCACGTTTCTTTGTCTAGCGATCTGAATTAAAACCAGTAAATTGTTTTTATTTATTTAGGGATCATTTTATATAGACGTAGTACATCAAATTAAAAAAAATACATTGTTAACTCCCTTTCTATACTGCAATTTATATAGCTGTCATTGTGTATTCTTTTCCAATAAATCTTCTTATATACGTTGTATATAGGCCAATTTCATCTCTTTAAAGCCTGTTCCAACGTACGTCAGGGGTTCCATTTCCTTATGGGAGATTTCGATAAAGCACATAACATGTATCTCATTTGGAGGAAGAAGGTTGATATCACATAAAATTAACGTTTAACGAACCGCGCCCAAACATAGATATGCAGAGCCAATAAGGAATCGTTTAACCATTATGGGTTGGAGAAGAGAATACCGAAAACCAGTGCTACAAAAGCTTTTTGAAATTATTTTACTGTCTACGTCTCTTTAACTTAAAAGAACAACATATTCACAACACCCAAGTCTTTATTTTTTAATTATACAGTTACTTAAACCTAATACATATAATTGTGAGATACTTATAACAACATTTTATACGCCCTTTGTGCAGTTCTGTAAAATGATTCTAGTTTTCCGATTGCACCCAAACTACTCATAAACACACCCTTTGTGTTTAGCAGCGTCTTAAACGGCTATCTGTCTTTGGGAACCAGATCCGGTTCTTGAGGAAACTACCTCATCCTGACGGTTGGGACCATAGTATGAGCCCACGTAAGCATAATCTTTTTATTATAATTTAGTCAAGAACCTTGATATTAGCATAGACAACAACCCCATCGTTCTTCTTGTTTCCATGAACGGATTCTATTGTTAGAATTGAGCAATGAACGCTTATTTACTATTTCCAAGAATTTAACCTCCAAGGAATGCTAAAATTGTTGACCTATATGGATAGGGTGGGGTATTTATACCTAAATTGTGATCACAAAAACTTTATTTTTAGCAAATGCTATACATTAGATAAATATATTGATAGTACAATATTTCCATACAGTGTTATGTAAATTAATATTATACTTAGCATTTATAACATCATGAATATACCTTAATTGAATAACGCAATTCGATGCATAAGTTTCCCTTTAACGCGAACACCCTGTATATTATGTCAATTAGGCTCGTTTTTCCTATTCCGACGATATATATGAAATATTCTAGTCCAATTATGTTTACATATGGCTGGGGATTGCTATTTGTTGTTTTTTCCGACTGCATCCAGACTACTCATGAACACATCCTTTTCATATGCAAAAGAACACTATATGTTCACAACAACAATAACTAAGGTTTTGTTTTTAATTATACATCTTTTTCTAATCGAGAAAATATAATTAGTAACTGACTACTACCCTTCATATCCCCCTTCTTCTCTCTTTTCATTTTTACTGGTATCCCCACCTTCCCACTCCTTCAAATCTAGAGTGAACTGTTCTAGTTGTGCCGCACTTAACTTTTGTATTAAATAAGTCAAACAATATCGACCCTTTAAATACGTTTTACATATTTTTACACCATTTTCATATTTCTTTGCAAGTGCAAGACAGCCCTCTTCCGTGTAAAAGCGTCCTAAACCATATACTGCCTCATGATTAGCATCAAATGCCAATGTCGTCAATTGTTGGAGTAAACGTTCCACGGCTGTATGTGCATCTACCGCTTTGGTCCATGATTCAGCACCGTAGCACATCCACATATTGAATCAATTTTATTTGCACATTACTGCTTAAATACCTTAACCACTTCTACATCTAACCCCCTCCCCTGCTAATTTGTATTTTTATATTTGACCTTAAAGACTATCGGACAAGATTGGGACCTTGAAAATTAATTCTCTGAATTGTAATATGGCGTGACCATGAAATTTAAAGCAAATGGTGGAGGTAGCTGGTGAAATTTACGTCTCTTGAAAAAGAACACCATATTCAAAATACTTTATTTTTTAATCATCATATTGTTACTACAGCGGTATGAAGTATCCGGCAGTGAACCTCCAGATCGTTCCAGGAGTGATTTTATTGCTGCTTGCATGACTTTTCCACAACTGCACTACGACTAAACACTATTTTCGAAATGAGCATGTTTACATATGGTTGGATGCACTAAATGTTATGTTTATCGTTCTTCCGACTGCACCCAAACTACTTATGAATACATCCTTTGTATTTAGCATCGTTTCCTCAATTCGATTTTATTCTTCTTTGAAATATTCGTAAAAGCGTTGAGGTAAAACACATTTAAACTCCTCTGCTTCTAACACTACACGTTCACCATACTTTGTATTGATTACTGTGACATTAATAACTTTATATTTTTTCGATATCTCTAGGTCACATGCATTTTTATAGAGTTTGCAATATGTGCTTTGGTTTAACCCTGCTAACTCCATGTTTAACAACTTACTAACCGACTGATCTCAACACAGTGCGACTTATATGTCCTTGAACAATGGATCGCCTTTGTTCTTGATTTCCCAGAATTGAGGTGGGGGTAGCTGGATAAAAATCTATTTTCTAAAATTATAACTCGACCAGAACAAAGGATCGCCTTTGTTCTTTTATCAGAGGTGTGACCTTAAAAATTATAAGCATAGACCTTGAAGCGTCGGATTGAACAATGGATAGCCTTTGTTCTTGATTTCTTAGAATTGAGGTGTGCGGTATCTAGATAACAATCTATTTTTGCCCAGAACAATGAATCGCCTTTGTTCTTTTATCGTGTGACCTTGAAATGGGGGGAAACGGTTGCGAAACAGCCATCTGTTTTGGGAAACGGCCCCCCTGTTTTAGGAAACCGCTACCTGTTTTGGGAAACATCTATCTGTATTTGTGGAACGGAACAACTTGAGGGCACTTGGGAGCGTTACCATAGTAAACTTCAAATTGTTGATCACCTTGAAGCATGCATAGACAATAATGATACCTCAGGGCTTGCGTAGGTTTGTAATAAGTCTCGAACAATGTCTCAAAGTAAAAGGATCACAGATCCTGATATGAAGGCTTTAAGGAGAGCCGAATGTATGGCTAGTATACAATAGAATGAAGCGATGAAAATACCTATTAGGAAAGATGATGATGTGTTGTGGACCACATTAAACGAAAATCAGTTGAAGGAAATTGGAATGTGAAAAACAAATAATAAATAAAATAGACATGATCCAGCAAAGGTATTACAAAATGTTAAGTGACTGTCACTTCCGATAATATGTATATTTACTTAAATCGATTTTTTATCTGTATATATAGATGAATATTGTGGTTAATAAATTATAAGTTTTATAAAAAATATTTTACTTGTTAGATGACCTTGAAGCATCAGTCTGAACAATGCATCGTCTTTATTCTTGAAAATTGATTTCTCAGAATTTCAGAAGTTATGACTCAGCCAAAACAATGAATCGCCTTTGTTCTTTTATCAGAGGTGTGACCTTGAAAATTATAAGCATAGACTTTGAAGCGTTCGTAGAACAATGGATCGCCTTTGTTCTTGAAAATTGATTTCCCAGAATTGAAGTGTATTTAGATAACAATCTATTTTTAGAAATTATAACGGAACAATGGATCGCCTTTGTTCTTTTATAAGAGATGTAACCTTGAAAATTATAAGCATAGACTTTGAAGCGTCGACTTGAACAATAGATCGCCTTTGTTCTTGAAAACTGATTTCTCAGAATCGAAGTGTATTTAGATAACAATCTATTTTTATAACTCGACCAGAACAATGAATCGCTTTTGTTCTTTTATAAGAGATGTGACCTTGAAAATGATAAGCATAGACTTTGAAGCGTCGGCTTGAATAATGAATCGTCTTTATTCTTGAAAATTGATTTCCTGGAATTGAGGTGGAGGGTAGCTGGATAATAATCTATTTTTAGGAATCATGACAGAATGCTTTTGTTCTTTTATCCGAGATGTGACCTTGAAAATGATAAGCATAGACTTTGAAGCGTCGGCTTGAACAATAGATCTCCTCTGTTCTTAGTTTTAGGCAATGTGATGACCTTGGAAACCATGTAGAGGAATAGATGTAGGTAATGAGTGGAATAACCTACAATTGATGTGAACAATTTGCTTCAATGACCTTGAAAAACAATCTATAACTTTTCTAGTTACTGACCTTAAGGAATATTGCACGGAGCGTGTGATGGGCACGTGCGAGCATGACCTTGAAGAAACTCAGCGGGGTTACAAACCTTTCCTACCACGTGGCCTTGTATCGGTGACCTTGAAGCGACAGTTACCAACCTACCACGTGGCCTTGAAGCGTGAAGACAGGATTACCAACCTACTACGTGGCCTGCGGTGACCTTCAAACAGGCAATGTACCAACCTACCACGTGGATGTGTACGATCACCTTGACCTTGAAAACCATTGACTGTGAAATTTAAATTTCCGCCAAAGTGAGCCAGAACCAGCCTAGTATATCAGTGACCTTGAGGAATATACTTTGATTCAGGCAATGTATGATGACCTTGAAAACCATGTACTTAGAGTAGACAATGTGTACGTGAGTTGACCTTGAGCAAAACACTCGTAGAAAAAGTATAGTAGAAAAGTGGGACAGGATCGGTATAGTATATCTACTCACATAGTTTCTAATAATTAATGAGTACATCAAATTATACAGATTATGTAATTTATGAAAAGTGTGCATGTAAAAAAATGTTAACGTTATGGTTTGATAATATTCTAATGTAAAAATGCCGAGTAATGTAACGGAAGCTCTAAATATAGACAGCCTTCATTCAAACGTGTGTGTGTACTTTGCTTTCAAAGCGAAATGCTCACATTATCCTGTAATTCTTGATGCAGTTGAAAGTGTTTATAAAAATTTGGTAATTGCTTCTTCCCAAAATCAATCAATTTTAAAAACGTGATGCTTTTACAAATTGTGTATGTTTTTGTTTCTTATTGTAAGTAGAAAAAAATGCAGTTTGATTAAAATTTGAATGTCAGTTTACTGGGCTAGTTTTAACATTTTTTTGTAAAATAAAAACGAAATAGATCAAGCACCACTTGTAAAAAGCAATCATGATTGTAAAAATTTTAATTTCCGTGTGCAATTAGGTGTAAATTCAAAATTTCGGGAGCGTCATTCTTAGGACTTTATCTAGACCCTTCCACGCTAATCCCCGCCACTCTCCCCACAAAAGGAAGTCCGCATCGAGTCGTGTTTTATCTCTTTTTATTATTATATTAAAGCACGCATTTCTTAACTATTCTTCCTAACATTCTGCACCTCCACATATTCATTTTCTTCAATGCATATCGTTCAAGTGCACGCCAATTACTTACGCAACACAACTTGCACTTTTGCATATCATTCCACATTTCTTTTATTTATACTTAAATTAAAAATTACACATCATACATAACTTTATTGATATTCCATTTTAAAATTATAGGCTTTTTTTTATATGTACAAGCTTGATTCATCATTCAATATAAATACAAAACATGTTAACATGATTTATTTACTTTTTTGAAAGCGGCTTTCATTAAATTTTCACTTTTTTGTTGAATACCTTTCTTCACGATACATTATTCCCTAAGTACATATCAACATTAACAACATATATTGTCACTTAATTTTCAATAAATTTCTATTTCACCTTTCATGCATGTTATTTCCTAAACCCACATTTTTTTTATATACATTATATATCTGTGCTAAAGATTACAAGTTACACATGTTTATTTTTTAACTTGAAGCTGCTTTTTTTATATACATTATATACCTATGCTAAACGTTACAAGTTACACGTTTATTTTTTAACTTGAAGCTGCTTCATTTTTCTATTTATTTCATACAGTTCTATACCTAGTTTTAATTTTTATTTTTTTCACTAACTCCTCAAGTCTCTTCTTTTTCTCGTCAATACTTAATACTTTTGCTGTACTTTCTCTTCTTATCATACGTATTACTTTCGTCACGTCTGCCAATAAAAAGTTTACTGAATCGTGCGCACGCAAAGAACGCCCTTTTATTATAACTCTGCATTCTTCAAAACCACTAACCTGGACAAAAACTCTCTGTTTCCAGGAACTGGTTCTATTTTTATATTTCTAATAAATGTAATATGATACCACTGCAGGTCAATTATCTTTGACCTTGAAAACTTTATCATTTTTTACCTTTACATTTCAACCTTCAAAATACAAGAACCACTACTTATTAGCATACACTGAAGAGCAGTAACCTGGGACATTCACTCTCTCACTGGCACACTTATTGCAATTCTTGCGTGAGCCAGGATCGGCTCTGTATGACTAGCCACGTGAGTCAGTATCGGCCCTATATGATTAGCGAAGGATTACGCACGTGCACGACAGATTGACTGACTTGACCTTCAATAGAAAATTCGTATACCGTGAGTCAGAACCGGTCCTATACCACTACTTAATACTATTTCATTCTTACACGATTTTTTACGCTGGATAAATTGTTTATGTAGCATTTGTACAAATGAATACTTTCTATAACATTAAACACCTATACACACAACAATAAGAAAAGGTAAATATCTTGACACATTTTTTTCGGTATTCTCTGACAATAAAGTCTGGTGCATAAACAATTTGATATAACAAATTAAACGATTATGACTTCAAATGTGCTCTTAAAAATAAAGGTGTAACATTTAACCATAACAATGTACTATTTTTATAAAAGGAAATTTCTTGTGATAATTATAAGTTTGAAATCTAAAACCTAGACAACAATGAAAATAAATTATAATACAAAACTACTGTTAATTTACGAAGGTCTACTTTACATTAATCAATTTGAATGTTTGATGCATGATCATATTTATATATAAATATAAACTCCAGGTGTTCGATACACAGCAGAATACACTTAAGACACTGTGAATAATATTGTTATACATGAAACATATGTAAACATTACACCAACAAAGTTACACCTATAAATTAAACACTAACCCACACATAAGTTTATGAATGGTAAGATATCTAATAATCACATTTGTATTTTTAACCTGAAAAGTATTTTTAAAATGAATTTTTAGCTTACCTCCCTAATGTATTGAATCTACACATTGGCCTCTCTTGTGTCTTTTTACATGAATTTTAGATCCCACGCTTAACACCAAATTCAAACTAGCCCTTGAGTTTCAAAAAGAACAATAAATTAAAATAATCAAAACTTTCCATCACTCTCAGGCAACAGTTTTTATATTTTGACAGTTATAAGCTGCTAATTTAGATATACCGTTAGTGTCCTCAAAACAATTGTCAAGAGAAAGGTTTCACATTTTAACATTAACAGTATTATTCGCATTTATCCCTGGTATCCCCAAAAAAATTGGCAATAATTTACTGCCCATCTAAGGGGTTGAAATCCACCATCAAAATATAGAAAAATTCATATAACATCCATAGAAAAAAAGGTTTCACATACTAACCCCCACAGTGTAGTTAGCATTTACCACTAATATCCCCAAAAAAAATTGACAATCTAAATTACTCGTCTGAGGGGTTGAAATCCATCCCAAAATATAGAAAAATTCACAAGACCCGTAGAAAAAAGGTTTCACATTGTAACCCCCTCCCCCTCCATGTAATTTGAATATTCCACTATTATCCCAAAAAAAATTGACAATCATTTACTGCCCATCTGAGGGGTTGAAATCCACCCCCAAAGTAACAAAGAATTCATATAACACCCTTAGAAAAAAGCTTTCACATTCCAACTCCAACGTTGTAATTTGCATTTACCACTATTATCCTAAAAAAATTGGCAATCATTTACTGCCCGTCTGAGGGGTTGAAATCCACCCCCAAAGTATAGAAAAATTCATGTAACGCCCTTACAAAAAAGGTTTCCCTTCTAACTCCAACATTGTAATTTGCAATTACCTCTATTACCCTCAAAAAATTAGCAATTATTTACTGCACATCTGAGGTGTTCAAGTCCACCCTCAAAGTACGGAAAAATTCAAAATACCCATAGAAAAAAAGTTACTTAATTTCATAACTTGAAGAGTTTCTTAAAATGAAATGTTAAATTTGTTATTTGTTGCGTAGTCACATTCGCTGCATTAGAATTCATAACTTGAAGAGTGATTATTAAGACGAATGTTAAAATGATTTTTGTGATGTGTTGCATTATCCCCATTTTAAAATTACATTTGAGATGTGTTACATAATCACATTGATTACATTTAAATTCATAACTTAGAGTGTTTTCTAAAATATAGTGTTATTTGTTGCATAATCACATTGGTTGCATTTCGATTCAGAACTTAAAGAGTGTTTCTTAAGATGAGTTGTTAAACTTCTTTTGTGATGTGTTGCATAATCACACTGGTCACATTTGAATTCTTAACTTGAAGAGTGTTTTTTAAGATGAGCTTTTAAATTATCCTTACGGTGTGTTGCATAATCACACTGGTCACATTTGAATTCTTAACTTGAAGAGTGTTTTTTAAGATGAGCTTTTAAATTATCCTTACGGTGTGTTGCATAATCACACTGGTCACATTTGAATTCATTACTTGAAGAGTGTTTTTTAAGATGAATTTTAAAATTACTTTTGCGTTTTGTTGCATAATCACACTGGTCACATTTGAATTCATAACTTGAAGAGTGTCTTTTAAGATGTATTTTAAAATTACTTTTGCGCTTTGTTGCATAAACACACTGGTCACATTTGAATTCATAACTTGAAGAGTGTTTTTTAAGATGAGCTTTTAAATTATCCTTACGGTGTGTTGCATAATCACACTGGTCACATTTGAATTCATTACTTGAAGAGTGTTTTTTAAGATGAGCTTTAAAATTACTTTGCGTTTTTGTTGCATAATCACACTGGTCACATTTGAATTCATAACAAGAGTGTTTTTGAAGATGTTTTAAAATTACTTTGCAATTTGTTGCATAAACACATGACATGAATTCATAACTGAAGAGTGTCTTTTAAGATGAGCTTTAAAATTATCCTTGCGGTGTGTTGCATAATCACATTGGTCGCATTTGAATTCATTACTTGAAGAGTGTTTTTTAAGATGAGCTTTAAAATTACCCTTGCGGTGTGTTGCATAATCACATTGGTCGCATTTGAATTCATTACTTGAAGAGTGTTTTTTAAGATGAATTTTAAGATGAATTTTAAAATTACTTTTGCAATTTGTAGCATAAACACACTGGTCGCATTTAAATTCATAACCTGAAGAGTGTTTTTTAAGATGAGCTTTAAAATTATCCTTGCGGTGTGTTGCATAATCACATTGGTCGCATTTGAATTCATAACAGGAAGAGTGTTTTTTAAGATGAACTTTAAAAGTATTTTTGTAATTTGTTGCATAAACACATCGGTCACAGTTGAATTCACAACTTGAAGAGTGTTTTTTAAGATGAATTATTAAAAGATATTTGTAGTGTGTTGCATAATTACATTGGTAGCATCTGAATTTATATCTTGAGTGTTTTTTAAGATGAACTTTAAAAGTATCATTGCGACGTGTTATGTAATCACACTGGTTGCATTTGTATTGGTTACTGGAAGAATGATTTTTAAGATGATTTTTTAAATAAGGTTTGTGATGTGTATCATAATCGCAATGATGGCATTTATATTTCGAACTTAAAGAATGCTTTTTTTGATGAAATTTTAAATTATATTTTTGTCTTGTTGCATAATCACACTGGTCACATTTGTATTCAAAACTTGAAGTGTGTTTTGAAAGGTGACACTTTAAACTTTTCCACTTTGTTATAAAATCAATGGTTACATTTATATTTAAAATTTGAACTGTATTTTGAAACGTCATGTTTTGAATTTTCTTGCAACATTGTTGAACTATTTGAATGATTATTTTCCATTGTATGTCTGTGATGTGTTTGACACTGTTTTCTTTACCTGATCTGTTTCATTTGAGCTGACAACTTTGATTAGAGAAGAGGTCTTCTTTCTTAATATTCACATTATCTGTAAAAATAGTGTTAAATTTTATAATACTTGAACTAATTAATTTCACCTTGTATGAGATCACTATTTACCATAAGACGTTGGGTTGGATGTAGGTCTATTCCTTCTTCCACTTTAGGTTCGATTTTAATAAGTTTCATATCAATCTCATAAGACATTTTGAAGAATTAGTGTTTTTAATGATACACTTTACACAAAACTTATGTTCATAACGTTATCAAATTATTTAGAGCACTGTATTTACCAATTAATTTTACTGAATTTATATACTGTGTTGCCAACATAAGTACACCGCTTGAATTCGGTGCATCCCATCCCGGCGACAACTAGCTACAGACTGTAACTGTCCTATATCCATGTGTAGTACGGGTCCTTATAGACTAAGAGCCGTTTTACATACGGCAATTTTATCTTGATCTTTATCGTTTTATAATGATCACAATAAAGATGTTGCGTGTCAAACGACGAAGTTGGTATGATAAGATTTAGAACTCGTTCTATATCTTTGATCATTCTGTTGAGAATCGATGCACAGTCGATTAATAATTGTTTACTAAAAATGGTGGTTATACTGGTTATTCTAAAAATTCCCTAGAATTGTTTGTTGTGTTGTTTAACACTAGAACGACCGACGGTGTCTACATACCTAGAACGGCCGTGCGCGGTTAATTTGACCGGCATCTTTACATGAGTTATATCCGTAAATTACGCAATCAAACACAAATAATAATCAAATCTATATTTATTACGTTGATTTATGTCATATACTTTCAGATACTTGGTAATTAGAGATTGCCGACACACTTTATACATGTTATTTAAGTTTTTGCGGTACATTTCCCACATACAGCGTTCTGTTACTGCTTCCAAATATTCGTTGTTTTATTTCCACATTTTGTTGTCATGCATTGGCGTCGTTTCCGGTTACCGGCAACATTGACTGTCGGTGTTGTATTCGTTTTAGTTATATATTCATCACTAAGCTCTTTTGCTAGTTGAAGAATAAAATCCCTGCGTTTTAGTTTTTTACCTGTTATGCAGTTGTATCAAATGCATGCATTTATAGCAGCAAGATCCAATATGTTATAAAAAACTTGTGTTGACTATCGTCGACATCCAGCTTTGTTGCTGTATTTTCCACTCCATACTTCGTTTTGTTATAAAATTCGTCGGTCTCTGGAAGTTTTCTACGATCAGTTCCTATATCTACTGTAGGAAGCATTGAACTTAGCAGTAGCACATTTTTGTTGACCTTTCCCTGGTATATGTATCATGTTTCAGAATGGTGGTTGTATACAATGGAGACTTGTTGTTTTTCGCAAAAGGTGGAATTTCCTTCCTATACTATTCATTGTTCCAACTATGATTGTCCATTTTGTTTGCAACTTTTCAGCACGTGATAATAATGTAAAAAAAATTGTCTGTTGTTACATTTCTTCCCTTATTGAGGAAAGGTTCTAATAGGCGCAGCACAACGGTTTCGGATAAACACTCACCCACTGGACGATTTTCATCCTTACCTAAATATTAAAAACCATTTAGGAAGTACTTTGATTGAACATCCACAGCCATCCAAAACTTGATGCTAAATTTGTCTGGCTTATTTGACATATATTGAGTAAATCGAGCTCTACGGCCCCCGCATTTGAGACCATAAACTTTCCACTGAGAGTGTATTAGCGCCATATGCACCTCGAGCATAAATAATTGCTATAAATGCTTCAATTTCACCTTTAGTCATAGACCAAGTGTTGTTTTGTAATTCTCTATGAGCTTCGGCTTCAGTACATATCTGAATGTGGCGAAGCATCTGTTTGTCAATAAGAATTCGCCAAGCTCTAATTACCTTGTCAATGTTTCGCTTTGCATATGCTGTTGGACCGGACTTCTCCCGTAAAATATTCTGTTGTTGCAAACCACCTGCAGTATTCTCTCCAGACTACTTTTATTTGTTGTAGTACTTTCATTATTCTTATTGTGGATAACCGTTTGGTTTTCCGCCTGGTGTACTTGTTGTTGTTTTGTTTTTGTGGCTTTGCCTTTGAATTTGTTACTAGTAGATGGCTCTATAAACAAATTCGTCGTATTATATTACTCATACAGAAACATTAAAGTGATTTTACTGTTGCACAGTAAATAATTTATACCTGATTGCGACCCTTCCACTTCTCCGCAAGATGAATGGGAACCACTACTTTTTTGACAACGGGTAGGAACATAGTCCTCCTCGCTACTATCAGATAATTCTTCGCCATCGGATTTATCCTCCAATATTTTTTGAAGTTCTTCGAGGAGCTCCTTGTCAGTAAGATCGCGACGAGACATACTTATGCTTTACAACTATTACGTACTCAAATTGCAACTGAACACTTGCGCATGACTAAAAACAGTGATAAACTCGTATGCTTTTCGTCTTATAATGTAGTAGGAGTAAGGTTACATGTACTTGTTAGACTAAATAATTCTCTTTCAAGAATAAATATTTTTTGTAAACAAGTTCTCAGATGCGGCCATTCTGACCGTTCTCGGCCGTTCTAGGTATAAGTGATAATATTTGCAAACTACAGGGAGAAATATTAAGACTTTGTTTAATACCAGTTCAATACCGGTTGTAGGAAATGTCACAAAAGCATTTATCTGTATTATAAGCGGTGAACAAATAACAAATAAAACCTAACGCTCTCCGGTCAAATTGACCGCGGCGGTCGTTCTAGTGTTAAACTTAAAAGTACATTCGAGTATTCATTTGATTGTTGGAAATAAAACTTCATACAATTGCGGTATATTGGTGTAAATACTTGTTACAATAGAATAATAAATGTCGTGGTCTCGAGAGGTAGTTTCACTGTTGATTGCGGAATATCGCAAATGGCCAAATTTATATAAAACAAAGTCTCCAAATTACCAAAATAGGAATTTAAGGAAGGTAGCCCTAGATCAGATCACAACTGCATACAAACCGTCAAAGCAAATGTTCAGGTTCAAGATATAAATAAATTTAATGCTCTAAAACAAAACGCAGCGAGAGAGTTGAAAAGAAACAAATAATCTCAAAAAGTGGAGCTGGCACAGATGATGTAAGTTTAAGGTAATCTTTACAATGCTGCATAATAAGCTTACATGTTTCAGGTGTACATGCCCACATTATGGTATCTTGATGATATTATGTACTGCTTCGACAGTAGCGAGGTACGATTATCGGTGGACACACCAGATAATGAAGAAATTGGTTGTACACAATCGGAACTATCAGAAGTAGTAACTTAATGTTTATTATTAATGTAATAAATTAGCATTATATATTTTTAAGGGTAATGATGAGGAGTATATATCCGATAAGGCCTACAGCAATGGTAGTGATTCGCCTGTTATCGAAGAGTATTACGTTGAAGAAGATGGTACACTAAATGCAGTAACCGAGACACGGAACGTAGATTCGTCTGCAAAGGCTATTACACCCTCTACAAAAACAAAAAAGAGAGAGCGAACCAGTGCAGAAGATGGTGTTTTAAAACAAATGTCGACAGCTTTGCAAGCAGTATCTGATCATATGCAGATACCTAACAAACCAGTTCTTCGAGAACACCATTGTTAGAAGAACTGAAGTCGTTTGGAGATTGTATAACTGCAAAACTGGCCCGCATCGAAAATTACGAAATGCAGATTCAAAATTGTGAATGATGCTTTGTTAAAATATTTAAAAGAATGTAATAAATAATACATTATAATCTTAATATGTAATCAATATAATATACCTACAGTTCATGTTAAATTTAAGGACTATTGCAATTTACAGTTGTGTTCATTTTAATACACTTTACCAATTATCACTTCTAATAGCATCTTCTTGCCAATCAACTGCCCCTTCATCTGAATTAAAGTAATCTTTAAATTTATTCCTAATAAAACGGGCTCTATTTGCAGATCTATTGCCACTCTGAGGTTGATGTAATTTTTCAAAATTATTAGCTTCTGAAGAAGTAGTTTGGTACTTGTGCGATTCCATATTTTCATATCCCTGTTCACATAAAAAGTTATGTAAAGTTACACATACGAGTGTAATAATTTCAACTTTATCAGGAGAAAGCTTTATTTCATGGAGCAGTACACGAAATCTATTGGCAAGAATACCGAAGGAACTTTCTACCATTCTTCTGCCCCGAGACAATCTGTAATTAAATATTCTTTCGCTATGGGATAAATTACGCATTGGGTATGGTTTCATAACATTCTCCAAACGTGGGAATGCATCATCCGCCAATATTACAAAAGGCATATTGATGGTTTGCCCTGGTAAAGGCCTGGCGTGAGGTAGATTTAGAGTACCATTTGTCAAAGAACTTGATAAAAGTGAAGGTTCAAAACTCCATCTACAAGTGCTAATAAAACCAAACTATGGCTACCTTTATAATTGTAATAATAGGAGTCAGATGACGTAGAAGCTCGGAATTTTACATGGCGGCCATCCAATGCTCCAATACAATTTGAAATTGCCATTTCTGGGCAAACTCATCTGCTATCTGAAGTCATTGTTCTGTAGATCGTGGCACTTTTAAATATCTGTCTTTAAGCGTTGTACAAATAGTCTTACACACTTCAGCTACAAAGAGTGAAATTGTACTTTCATGCATTATGCATACATTAATGACGGATACATTTCTTGTGCCAAGAAATCTAAGAGTAATTTCTAACTTAGTAAATGGGCTGATACAATCCCTCATTAAGGTATTGGTTTTTGATATTACACCTTCAACTGTTTTCAAAAGAAGTTTAAATGTGTTATTATCCATTCTTAGAAAATTTTTATACGATGTTGCATCTTCCACTTTTAACTCTTGGTTTAATAAATTTAGAACAGTTTTTCCCTCATTTCGTCTCCCAATCCATTCCTTTACCCAAACCGATCTTTTTTCTTCATAATATGTTGCTTTTTTCTCTTACGTATAATTAAAGCGATACTACCAATTATAAGCAGTGATAATAAAAAAATAGTACTATTTTCATCCATATTTGTTTAATCAGAACAGCACAAGCACAACCTATATTTTATTAAACACAATTTATGTAACCTTACTACGCTGCTCCTTGATTTTACCGCTTTTTGAGTATACATAACCTAACTTTACAAACTACGATTACATACACGCATGTGTATATCAATAATGATTCTGATTTTGATCGTAATGTGTAAAACAAAACATTTATTCAAGCAACAATTTTTCACTAAAGTTAAGATAACAATAAAAATTTGAATTAAAATTAAGTTAAAAATGCTGTATGTAAAACGGCTCTAAGGTCTCTTTTACAATCGTCTGTCTAAACCTCCTAATTCACTACGGGTTCTTATGGAGTAACTCTCTCTTTTACTATCTTTAGTCATTTCTAAATAACGGTATCCTTGTTCTTCATATCGACGTTGTCAAGCGTAATTTAATAACAACTCAATATAAACTCCGTGTACTGTCAAATTTATTGCTTGCTCTTTCTACGATATTTATCGAATTAAGCTAACTCTATTTATTAAAACGCTGTGACTATCCGCACGCAAAAATTATAACCTTAAACTGTCTAAAGATGGAAATAAAACGGGAAAAAAAAATCTACGGTAACCTGGGATTGTCTCAATGGACTGTAGCGTAACGTAGCTTAGGTCCTAGGTTACCGTAGATTTTGATTCCTTTTTTTCCATTTTTAAACAGGTTTAGTTAATTTGCGTGCGGATAGTCTTATAAAAATCGTTCTTTTAGAACACTGCATCTTATTCACGTGTCTTATAAGGTAATGATGAATAATTTGTATAATTGTATGATTGGGGTTATTTTGTAGAATTGTGTATCATATGGAGATGGAAGCTCCAAACCGGAGCAGTAGCTAGTCCGAAAAAACGCATGAAACGAAAGGGTGCACAACTCAATTATCGTCTTCATGCATATGACCAGAATATATGGTCAATTATTCGACGTAAAGTGCACAATTTTTTCATAGAAAAAATTCCACCAACGATGAACAGTATCCTTTCTTCCATTAATGGTGATGATGATCTACCAAATTTTAAACGCAGTACACTATTCAATCTCTTGAAAGATATGGGTTTTGAGTTTCAAAAGATGCGACGCAAGAGTATCCTTGTTGAACGTGATGGCATTATAAGATGGAGGCATAAATACTTAAGATGCGTCAGAAAGTTCTGAGAAGAAGGTACTTAGTCTTTTTATTCGACCTCTAATTACATGTAAAGGTAAATTTATTATACAGGTATGGAAAAACATTATTGCGGGTCTGGTTTATAATAAACTAGAAGGAAAGCCAATAAGCATTATATGAGTGTGAGAGAGACATAACTTTACCGATATTGCCACTTGTACATATTTGCATGTAGGCACAAAATATGAACTACTTAAGTCTCCTTCAATCTAGCGTCAACATTTCTAACGAAATTCAATTAAGATGATGTTAAAAGTCGCGTGTTCTTTGAAACTATTAGTAAATACTTTACACTTAAAAATTAATTGATAATACCTCAAACATCGAAGTTTATTGTAATTGCGAATTTATGATATGGTTCGATACTACTCTAAGAAGAACCAAGGAGAAACTTACGAGAGCTACAAACAAGAACATTAGTGTTTGCATTGATAGTATAACTTAAGTTTAAGGTTTAACTTTAGCATTATAATTCTCATTGAAAAACCAACTATTTTTAAAAATCAACAGAATACACTTTTTTCAAAACACTACTTTATAAGATTTTTCGAAAAGACCTCTACCTTGCCCAAGGCAGTAACCCAATCTGTGATAAAATTTCTTGTGTATTTTGCAACTTATAGCAACGGTATTTATTCCTTTTCAAGATAATGCGAACTGTTCTTGGTGCAATATTCATTTCTTCAGTCATTTTTGTACTATTGCACGGGACATTCGTTTCTGCTAAACTACACACTGCAATTTCTTGGAGTTCGCGATCTTCGTTACGACCAGGATGCTCACCATCATTACCATCAATGCTACTGCATTTTCTACAATTATTTAAACATCCACATCTTTCAAATTTACAAACAGTACGCATAATCGTACTTTCTGATGGAATTGGCCTCAAAGGAAAAACCACCTGCCCCTCATTTCTTGTGGAGTGCTTCCTGAATAATACCACTTAATAATCTGTATTTTTCCTTCAGTGGAATACATGAGTATTGTGCCGGACTTGCAAAAACACTAATTTTCTATTCTCGTTGACAGTAGCAATTAAATGTGTCATTGATACTAGCCTACTCAAAAGACGCATGTATGGCATCAACGCTTTTGGTTAGTTGTGTATGCTATCTCACTCAGCACATGAACTGATTGTATTGTCATTGTTTTACTTATTATAAATCAGACCCGCGATAATATTTTCCCATACCTCTATACACCGATGAATTTATTTTTTCGGTAGCAGTATTACATTACATCGTGGGTTAACGTGGTGCACACCGTTAGTAAGGCATAGTGTGACATCACTATTGAAATTGGCCGGCAGGCATTCGTTCAAGGGCTCAGTACAGGTTTAAAACCACCAAGTGGTCTTGGACCCCGATTTGCCTTAGTTCATGCTGGTGGCGATAATGGTTTTATTCGTGGTGCGGACCTTACTTTCCTCTGTAAAAAGAACATAGGCGATGTGCGCAATGAAATGGATGCAGACACTTACGAGAAGTGTTTTATCAATCAACTCATTCCAGATATACCACCAAATTCAATTCTCGTTATTGACAATGCTTCTTACCACAGCAGGAAGGTAGAGAAAATTCCAACAATGGTGTGGCGAAAAGAACAAATTGTAGTTTGGCTTAGTAAGAAAAAAATGTCCAATGAAGATAACATGCTGAAGCCCTATTGGCTACTGTAGCACAAGTGAGGCATCTATGTGACAAGAATAAACTTGATGTTATGGCACTAGAAATAGGCCATGAGGTTCTTCGTTTGCCTCCTGACCACTGCGAATTAAACCCAATAGAAATGGTGTGGGCATAAGTCAAACATCATATTAAAATGAATAACAAGGCTTTTAAAGTTAAAGACATGAAGAAATTAATAAAATTTGGTTACGAAAAAATGACAATTGAAACTTGACCACATTATATGTCATGTAAAGGTCGTTGAACGTAAGATGTGGGTAGCTGATAACTTTCAAGATTATATTACAGAGTTTATAATCAACGTTACAGAATCATCATCCGAAGACCTATCGAAGACCGATTCGAGTGATTAAACTGTACTAAAAAACCAAAAAGTTTACTAAAATACGAGGTGTGGCTATTAAATAAAAATAAAGTGTTTTACAGCATTAGTCTGGTTATTTAATAGCCTCACTTCTTATATTATATTACAATGGAAATAAATGATGCAGCTATAACCAAACTTTAATAAAATTGGTATTTTGTATATATGCTGCAAACTCCTTCCGTAGGCAAAGGATAAAGTTACCATTTGCTCATGCTGTTGTTTATTGAGCTTCTTTCACAATCCCATGTATAGGGTAATCTAACCCATCATATTGCCATGTAATATACCCTTACATTACATACGCCTACTTCGCTTTTTTAAAAAATACAGTTCAAAGATTCGATTTGTATAGATTAAGGGTAGTCTTTTTCGATATAGTCATAAGTACATTGCAGATTTATCTAAATTTGTATTGCGTTGAAAATATTTTTATTAATTTGGAGGTTAGAAATTGTCTCTCTCGTATCTTAGATACAGTATTATTATAACCATAACACGGTATTCTAGGGGCAGTAATCTGTTGGCATAATAAGTTTGGCAATCCTACACTGTTTTTCCATAAGCACCATACTGAATTTGTAGGTTTTGTAGTTTGGACGCGCTTTAACTTGAGTCATCTACTAATAACGCTATCATTTTCTTTCATGGCACTGTTGTCAAACGTAAAATGTAATTTAGGAAAATATAACCTTTTTATACTTTCATATTATTTTTCGTTTGCACTACGTTATTTTTGAAATTAAACCAACTCCATTTATTGAAAATCGCCCTTTTCAGAATTTAGTAACTTAGAACAAGCGTCTTTTAAGGTAATGATGAGTATTTTCTATAATTCTGTTATTCTATTATTTTCTTTAATTCTTCAATGTGGAAGTGGAAGTTCGAGCTGGCCCTTTAAAACTACGTACTGGAGAATATTTCACCCGTTAGAAGAAACATCTCGTTCTTAAAGTAGAGTAGTTACAAAACCTCGTGGCACTGAGATGAGCGGCGCGATTTTCTACAATTTGAAACACTTAAATGTTATGTATTGGATTACCTATTTCATATTTGCATTCAAATAATTTTTTTAGTTAGTAAGCATTACCTAACCTGTTCAACGGCAGCTGTTTTTAACAAGGATTCACTTTTAATTACACCCAACAGAAAATAAGAATAACTTCTGATAAGATTTTTAGTTGTTAATCTTAGCGATCATCGAATAGCTAAATTCTTAAAACTCATCGTTGTACGCAGGTCTAAATATTTATATTTTTAGGAACCAGCAACAGGAATCAATCAATTAGCGTCATTACATTAAAATATGTGTCAGAAAGTATTATTACAATACAAGTATTTATTCAGTTCACACTATTAGTTTATTGTGCCGACTAGAAAATGTGAAAAATTATTTGTTCGATAATTCTTAGATTAAGTAATAGTAGATGTAAATGTGTACTATAAAAACTTGAATGAATCTTCTGAATGTGATTATAATATTATAACTTGAAATACTTCTAACAGGAGGACAGAACACAAACGTTGAAATAACTGCTACGTTTCACAGCAATGTGCAAGTTAATGAGACCCCCTTGTTTGATCGAAAAACATTTTTGTAGAAGGATTTCAAATTCTAATACCAATATGTAAAATAAATCACAAATTGATAAAACATTTTAAAATCAATTTTAGTAACATAAAAATAAATAACTACAGAAGTTTAATTAGTTTTACCTTTCACCTGTATTTACAGTATAAATCAGCCTGTTGCTTCTGATAATCTTTCATACACGATCGACAGGCATAATGAAACCTTTTGATTCTTTTCTCGCTTCAATGCGAACAAGACCACCCTGTACAGGTTGTCCCATTTTCGTACGTTTTACGGATATCTCGCTTATTTTTAGGTTAGAACCTTGCGGTTTTAGCGACACCGTGCTATTTTTAAGAAACCAAAGATGCACTAATCAAATTTGCCATAGCCATTGTAATGCTCACCTACTTTTACTTTCGTTCTCGTTTTACGTTTAGGTGCTATATTTATATTGCGCCCTTCTGGTTTGGTAACCCAACGCGGTTTTATTTTGCATCGGCTTTGCTCAATCGTGTTTATTTTATAAACGGGGTGTGGTTCGTAGTAAGTACTGGATGGGCTTAACACTGTCACCTTAAATAAATACCTTAAAGCGTTTTAAAATGTATATTAAATAAAATAACAATAAATAAAAGGTAATTAACAAAAACGTATGGGGACTTCTTGTTCCGGGTCCTGGCGCTCGTTCTCCTGGTTGGCGGCCTATCACTGTGTGCGTAGTCGCTTCTGTGAACAGAGATAGTCTTTTAATCTATTCGTTACCTAAGAGGTAAAATTTAGGTTACGGTCCTGTATGTACAGTAGCGAGGCGTTATCCTTGATACCGTTGTTGGTCGCGCCAGCGCAATGAACTCGAGTCGTTGTGGGGATTGAGAAAATCGATATGGTGCTTAGACTTTAGTAACTCTGGAGCGCTGAAGCAAGTATGTCCTACTCGAAATAATACACGCGAAATGCGCGTATGCAAACGCGAGATCTCGGGACGGTCTTTCTTTAATTATAACCGGTTTAATGTAGGCAATTAGATTATTTAATTAACCGAATTAATTACTGATCTCTATACTAAGTTTAATTATTTATAATTAACAAGGGAACAAAATACTAAACTACTCTAATAGGTTTACGTAAAGATAGAATAATCTACGTACTCTCTAATTTATTTACAAACGTTCTCGCACCAGGTGTTTACGATGGTTAG
Source organism: Vesta saturnalis (assembly GCA_036346205.1). NCBI lineage: Eukaryota > Metazoa > Arthropoda > Insecta > Coleoptera > Lampyridae > Vesta > Vesta saturnalis. The sequence goes on along the minus strand of JARFJB010002108.1, from coordinate 4,173,077 downwards.
GTGGACTACAAATTTATACTACAGATTTCGGTGTACTCTCCTGCGATCAAAGACACCGTGTACGGTTATGGTGTTTGTCTGTAGGTAGTATGTATGAGTTTCGAGCAGGATTTCAGTAATGCTCAGAAGACGTAGGCGACGGCCTGTCTTTACTGGATATACTAAGAGAAAGGTCGTAGGTCTTTACAGCCCTGTAACAACCCTTCAACCTCAAGTCTTTGTGAGTTACGTCGGCTACCCTGCGTGATACTCTAGGTTTAGTGTACTTTGTATTGGCATGACGACGGGATCTACCCTGCTAGCACTCTAGGTGTCAGTGTACTTTGTATTTGCGAGTTACGTCGGGATCTACCCTGCGTGACTCTAGGTGTACTGGTATAACTCCTGGAGACTCAGCCCGGAGTTATTTACGGTCTGTAGTGTTTGATTGTAAATTGTCAGATTGTATAACTTTACAACTTACGTGTCTATCAATAGCAGTACAGGATTAAACTTTAGGTTGCCCGGTGCGTCGTGGTGCGCGTTATCGCCAGATCGCGAAGGACTCTTCGTCGGTGAATAACAGGTCGGTGCTTACACGAAGCAAACGGTGGCGGCTGGATATCGGCTGGACGGGAATCTACTTCTTCTTGAAGTAGTAATAATTACTTCTCTTTTATTATGCGCGTCGCGAGTTTATAAAGGTGCATCTGTGGGCGGCTTCGCGGCTACCGTGCGGGGGATGTCGTTATGCGATTGGTTAAAATCGTTCTGACGTGCAAAACTTCGTTTCTTAGAAATACACGTCAGCGGTGATAAATAAATTATTCGTTGTGAAATATCGCGTAAACTTTTGAAATTTTATATACAGGATGGTCCGTACATAATTTATTCTAAAAAGCATACGTAAAGGACGCTGGTTCTTTACACCATCTTAGTTTTGTGCTACAGGGTGATTTTGGAAAAATTGCATTTTCAGTCATCCTGTAACTCTGTTATTGTCAGACATATTAAAAAGTAAAAACTGATATTTGTAGATTTTTTACGTAGAATCCAGTAGCGTACTCAGATTTTCTTTAGAGGTCACAGTTTTGAGATATTGACATAACTTTTTTATGGGACACCCTATATATTTTTTTAAATTTTTTCCCTTAGGCTTTTCAAAATATAGCATAGTTATATTTATTTTTATAATTTACATTGATAATAGTGGATAGCCGTGGGTAACCATGGTAACGCAAAAACAAAATAATTAACGTTCTTTACTTGGTATTTGATTTTTGAAGTTTCTGCTTCTCTCTTATTCCTGGTTACATTTTCCCAAATTTAGTGCTGATATTTATTTTATTCGTTGTTTTGTTTATTTTATCGTTCTTGTTCTTGTGTTGTTTAATTATTTTTAATATGGCTCAACCAAAAATTTGAAAACTTTAAAATATGATATGAATACCTGCCATATTATCTAATGAAACCCAGACCAGGCCTTAGAACTCTATCTGAACAGGTCAGTTAATCTTTACCTTAGAATTTGTATTTATTTTATATACCTATTTTGTCATATAGATATCCCGAAAGACAACCCGACAGAAGAATATTTCAAAATTAAAATTTAATCTTAACTGGATGTTTTGACAAACCTCGACCCCGAGTTTACAACAAAGAGAACGAGGAATTAGAGATCAACGTTTTGGTTGTTCAAACCACTCCTGAAACCTCGTGCAGGAAAATAAATGAAGAGACCGGTGTGTCTAAAACAACAGTGCAAAGATTTTAAAAAAACATAAATTCAAACCCTACAAGTATAAACTTGTTCTCATCTGCACCCTGGTATGCTGAACGTAGATTGGAGTTCTGCAATTGGTTTATAAATATGAAAACTCAGGACAATAATTTTGAAAAAAAATAATTTGGTCAGACGAGGCACATTTCACAAGTTCGGGAATTTTAATAGACACAACTCGCGGTTTTGGAGTCAAAAACACCCACGGATTTTTCCTAGAGAGCGTCAAGGCAGGTTCGGATTTAATGTCTCCTGTTTATTTTAACCGAAAAATAGTTTACAAGATTTATGAAGAAAACCTAAACTCTAATGGGTACACAAATTCTACAAGAAAAACTATGAACATTTTAGAAGATATTCCACTGGCTCAACTGAACGATATATTCTTCCAGCAGGATGGGGCTCCAGCCCACAATGCTATAATACAAAACTGGCTGATGGATTGGAACAAATGGACCTGTTCGATGGCCACCACGATCACCGGATCTCTCGGTTTTGGATTTTTTTTGGGGATTTAAAGAATAAAATTTATTCAAGGCAATATGCCAAATGCAACAATTAAAAATTGCAACGGAAAATGCTTTTGCAGAATTACGAAGACAATCATTTATTTTGGAAAATGCTATTAAAGAATTTATAAACTTTGTGAAACTTGTAGAGACATAATGGTCTGCAATTTTGAACAATATTTGTTATTTTTATTGTTTTTTTTCAATGTAAATTATAGAAAAAATCATTTGTCACGTTATTTATAAAAATAAATATAGACTATTATATTTTGAAAAGCTCTTAAAAAAAAGATTTAAAAAAATATATAGTGTCCCATTAAAAAAAAGTAGTTATGTCAATATCTCAAAAACTGTGACCTCTAAAGAAAATCTGAGTATCGCCACTGGATTCTACGTAAAAAATCTACAAATATCAGTTTTACTTTTTAATATGTCTGAAATAACAGGGGGATGAAAATGCAATTTTTCCTCACCTGTAGCACAAAAACTAAGATGGCTATGGCAAATTTAAAGTGCATCTTTGGTTTCATTAAAAGCAGCACGGTGTCGCGAAAACCGCAAGGTTCTAACCTAAAAATAAGCGAGATACCCCGTAAAACATACGAAAATTGGACAACCTGTACATGCTGCAACAACCCAAGAAATTGTTGATATTAATGCCTCCATCTCTTAGCAACTCATCCTCAATTAGTTTGGTAGATAGTAAGTTATGTTTATCTAATGAGATATTACAGAACCTCACATTTTAAAAATATTTATTTCATACGCCAGGGTAATAAAAATATTGAAGATGTAGTTAGAATGTATTTTGTAACAATAAATTACTATTATCGTGTGTTTATTTACAGCATTCATACTCAATACGTATTTTTTAACCCGCATGGTGCCACTATGTGCTTTGGTTCTGCAACCATTACCAATCATCAGCAACTAATATGAACCATCAACAACCAACATGTTTCCATAACCTTAATACAGCCATGTCTAATGTAATGCTACCATTGTACTATGCAACCATCCATATGCAACCACCCAGATTTACCTCAACATTCAAGCCATCCTTATACTGTGTCCGATGCGCTTATGGAGTCATCAAGCACCAACCAACCATCTTTGCACCATCGGCATGTATTCCACACTTTATTGATGTCATACTTAATTAGATTTCCTCCAATAATAGTTTCAATCAAATGTGATTGCGTTGTGTCC